>JAMKCH010024286.1:0-19247 GCA_023653785.1 Ophioderma brevispina | reverse complement strand
GGAAGCCATTCCATCTGTATACACTGTTCCTGATCAATCTTGGAGTGGTCAAGCTCTGCCAAGTATTTTGAGTAAATCTGGATACTAAGCTCAACTCAATACCCATATCGATGTCATCACCAAAAAGCCAATTGGAACGAAAGCTTCAGGTACGTAATTCAAGCCACTGTAGCCAGAAGGGAAAGGAAGCTGCCAACACAAGCGTTTATCCGTCCATCTGTTGAATTTGCTTCTCTGCATGGAACCCTAACACCAAAGAAACATCAGGAAGATGCGAAAAGGATCAACGTTAATGCTGCCCAATTGGTAGTGACGAATTACTAGCGTACTAGCAGTTTGTCAGCAGTATGATTAACACCTTAAAGTGCCCTACCCTGTAGGACAGACGCCGCAACAGCGGCTCATGAAGATGTATTATATATGGTTGACATCAACTGTAAAGACTTCAATGTCCCCACTCTTTGCACCTACCAGGGTCATTCTTCCAGGTTTCTCATTCCCCATTAGGCTCCACGGTTTACAGCGCTCCTTGCACGTCATTAGGGACTGGAATAGCCTTCCAATTGACACAGATGCGTTATTTTTTTTTTCCATCTCTCAACAGTTCAAGTCTACTTGGAGTATCTAACAGATCTAGCTTCTCATCCTCAGCTTTTTTTACTTGCACCGTAATGGATTTCCTGTCGTACTTGGGACAATGCATTTGCACACCACAGTGTGTCATTCTTCAGCCATTTGAAAGAAGGAAACAGCTGGGCATTTACCATTAAATTGTCCAGAATGATCCCAATTTAGGAGTGCATTTGGGGATATGAGAGTCAAAGCCATCTGGGTGTCTTTGAGTTCATTCTGAAATTAACATGACATGCTAATGCTGCAGAGAAGTGACTTGGAATTCATTAAAAGTTGCTTAGATGATTCTAAGAGTGGATAAAGGGTAGGAATGATAGATTAATGCCTGGTCATTAGGATATATTGAGAGGGGGGGGTGGGGGGGTGGGCACTGTTGAAAACTGAAACCTTATTACAAGGGGGATGGCCCTGATTTAAGGATATGAAGTTTCCATTTTGATCAGAGGGCCTTCACCCAAACCCAGCGGTAAAAGTTTTGCGCCGCATTTCAATCATTTGTGTGAGCTAAAAAGGTGATTTTGTAAAGCAAATTGAGTTACTGTGGTTTTTGGGGGGGAAATTAATATTGGTCGACCAAAGGAGCCACATTTTTGTGCATAAACTTCACCCAAAACCAAATTCTTTTGCCCTAGATTTTCAGAGGGTAACTGAAGAAAAAGGAGAAAAAAAAATAGTTGATACCAAAATGTTGACCACTTCGCGGTAAAATCTGGGGCTTCTGGGGGACGAGGCTATAGCGACGGGACCTGGACTTTTAAATGCTGTCAGTCAGGAAGTGGATGAGTCGCACTAAGATGCTCAGAATAAGAAGGTCATATGCAGACTCCTTTCGTATTATGTTAAATGTGTTGCTACCACTAAAATGGCATATGCATTCATGAAACTTAGTAAACATTTTGTGGAAAACTTCATAAGCATTAAACACAATATAATTTAGAGTCTATTCTAAGCTGGAGTACTTTGGATAAGCAAGATTCATGGTTTAATCTACAACGAAACTTGGGAGCCAAAGTGAAACCATAGAAGGTTTTGTATTCATCTTAAAAAAACAGTGCCATTATAAATTTGGTTTTAATTCCAATTTATTTACAGTTAACTTCAGTTTAGTTAGTCTCGCAAATTTAAGAATGATTAGTATACGTATTTGTGCAAAATAATTACCCCAGAAATGTAAAACAAAAATCTTGAGCAGTTTCATGATGTTTATGGAACTGAGACATCGATTTGGAGTGTTTAAATAACTGTCTCTTTTGACGTGAACAATGGTAATTTAATTTGGTGAAGATATTTTACCTAAATTATGTTTCACAATATGACCAGTTTATTCAAAACTGATATGTTTTTGTCAAGACGAAATTGGATACAAACTGAAATTTGGATGTTGTGAATTATCTTTGCTTATGGTTTAGTTATGGTATTACGTAGTGTCAGGTCTCTCCACATATGTATGGCTAAAAAAATTGCCAAACAGCAAGAATTTTTAGGTCTCTCTGCAAAATATGACATAGTTTCTAAACCCAAAGTCCGAAAGACACCAATAAAAATCTTCTGATGCCTGGTTTCAAGCAAAAATAACATGACCTTCATGAAAAAATCTTTCCTGACTGTAGGGTTTTTATTGACTTGCTTCTGTACATGTGCTACATGAGCCACGTACATGAAATTATAGTTAAACTGGTAGCCCAGGGGAAGCCAAGGCCGGCTTACCCTGGATACCTGGAATAGTCAATTATTTCTAAGGGTTTAATATGTCATTGACAGCAATCATTAAGGCCTTTGTGTAAAGCAATATAACTATTTTCAATTTGTTAGTTAGTATTGTTTAATATGGTACTTAATTCATCACAGTTCAGTTGAGCCACACAATTGCATTATTGTGTGTGTGCTTTTTGACATTTTGGTTAAAAATATTACTAGTAATAATTTATAATTGCTACAAAGTTAAATGAAAAAATAAGTATTAGCCCAAGGTGTAAAAGCAATAACAGACACATTTTTTTGATGAGTGCATCCCTATATTTTTGAGTTGTGTTGGTATTGGTAATGTCTGGTAAACTATACCTATGCCCGTGTGGGGTCATGCTCCAAAAGCGTATTTGTCATAAAGAGCGATTTTGTAATTAGAATAGGGATCCCTGATTGTAATGTAATGGCGGAGCTGGAAATGCCAAATCTAGCCTATCCACGAGAAATGTGCCACCTCACGAATATGAATATGACTGTACTTGGACTTGCGCTGAACCGACGGAACAACTAATGGAGGAGTGTAGACACATACAATGGCACAAATTACTTGGCTATTTCATATTGGAAACCGTTTCCAGCAGCCATTGAATTTATTTATCGGAGATTTCCGATAATATTCATTCTAATTACAAAATTCCTTCTTTTGCGACGCATGCGAGATTTTTGATCTCTACTATTGACAGGTATTTGTTTACTATACTTTGATTACCACCAATAGGCGGGCAAGGGAGGGAGGGAATTATTCGGTTGTTATCGTTCCGCGTGTACCAAGTTACAACAAAATTGTACCAAGCGTTGGACACAGAATCGCGGCGCGCCACGGTCATATACACACTGCGTCTCTTGCGTTGGCCTGGGCACATTAGTCGATATCAGTTCGCACGTGTTAGAGGCCCCCGTCTATTTTGGTGGTATCAAAAGTTAGAGTCAATTTACCTATGCACTGTGCGAAACGAAAATCTCAAAATATCTGGGAAATGGGGGCGTTCTACAAAAATAGTCTGTTATTGCTTTAATATGTTCCCACTGTCTCTTGCAGGGACCATTGCTTGATAAGCCTCTACCCACCACCATATCAGAAATACAAGAATCACCATTGTTAAGTACAGCAAGTTGGTTTTTTTTTATCAGTGTTTCAAAGTTCACTTAATCTCCAGGGCACTACTGGGGATTGGACAATGGAACTTAGGTGACTTTTTGAGCCAATCAGCAATTTGGTAATGAATACATAAAGATGTATATTCAGGCAGGTAGTGCTCAGGGGAGTAGTCATTATTTGAACATTAGTAATGTTTATATAATGGCTTACATGTTTACCTTTTGCTCTCTCTGTCTAGGTGTGTTCTATGGGGACCTTTATTTCCGGTTTATACCAGAAAAGGATTAACTGGCGTAATAGAACACAGCCGTTCCTACCTGTTATTTTCAGCTTATACCGAGGAGTTTTCACGGTATTTATCTACGTTGGGAAAGGATAATGCCAAAAAGAAACCAACATCGTTTGATAGAGTGCACATACCGGATGAATATGGAAGACCGGAAATGACGCCACGTGATCGCCAGCAAATTGACCACCGTCCCAGCCCAGGCGCAGAGAGTTGACGTTAGGCAACGCATTTTTGTCATCGTTGGCTGATTTATGTTGAGTCGGGGGGAGATACATTTTTGGCCACCGTTAATACGAATTATAGGTTTTTTCACGGTTTTACCAGTTAATGCACTGAAAAATGCAGCTCCAGCGTTTGTTTGGACAACAGAGGCGACAAAAGCGGTTAATTCTGTTGGGAGACGAAGGACATTCGCTCTTCCTGCCATCTTTGATCTGACAGGTTCGGCGAGGTCACGAACACAATACAACGCGGTTGACCTGTGCAGATGACCATTAGCTGGTAAAATCACAGTCCGTGACAGTTCGTCGCATTTTCCGGAAAACCGATGCGCAATAGAAACTTCGCAATATCGCCTATTTCAGTATCAAACCAGATAAAGTTTTATTTCAGGGATAAATACTTGCCTCAATAGAAACACGCTAGTACGAATTGTGACTGCAGAGTAGGTATGCTTTTGGATACGACTGGATGAAACTAGATGTCAAATACTAGTAATCTGAATAATAGATTATCAAATAATCTGGAATACTAGATTGTCAAATAATCTGAATACTAGATTGTCAAATAATCTGAATGAATACGAGTGTCAAATAATCTGAATATAGATTGCCAAATAATCATGAAAAAGAATTAAGATTTTTTTAACAGGTATTATTACAAAGATTTTATTGGTTAGCCAACTCAGGAGACTGAGGGTGTCATACAGTACGTGACATTGCAAATCTTCTACATTGCAAACAAAGTCCCCTCCGCCTATCTATCGTGGCATATTTTGTCACCCAAAAGTGTTATTGAAATTGTTTGTAAATTCACCAACTTCTTGTTGTAGACTCTAAATCATCAAACCCACAATGAGGAATGGCCAGTAATTCTTCACAAGCATGATGTACAACTTTGTGCACAGAAGTCTCAACTTGGAGAAAGGAAAAGAAAATTTTAAAGGTGCCACAAGAGAATTTGAGGCACCAGCATTGTGTCATAATAGTGATTTCAGATCGATTAGACACTCACTAGATCTCTTACCTTGTATACTATTGACTACAGAAATGTCTAAAAAGAGACGAAAAAGTGATTTTGACTTGCTTATATTCAATATAAACAGAGGCTGAATTTCGTATTGCTCCTATACAAAATTAGAAATTTACCAATTTTTTGTACCACAGGACCATTCTCAGCTAATCCTTTCAGGGATATTTTTGATGAAAGTTTAATCAGGGCAAAATCAGAATTTTACCTTTTTTTTAGGGACACTGTTATTGCATCTTTGTTGCCACCTTTAATCTCTAAATGCCATTCTGATTGGTTATTCTGTAAAGAACTGCCATCAATGTTGATTCATTCTTGGAAAAGAACAAAATCCCTTTACATTACAATTGCGCAGACACAACACATACCGTTGTCTCTTAAAGCCACTATCAGTGATTTGAAAAATATTGAAATTTGCAGGAATAGCTTCAAAGTGAAGGATATGTCTGTAGAATTCTCAAAGTTACCTTTCCAGCTGTAGAAGTGAAAGAAAAGGAAGAAATGGCAGTGTTCAATATACGATTCTCCATTCAATTGCCGTGTTGTGTAAGTGTCCGTACGGACAGTGATGACTAAAATTTCGGATTTTGTCCTTATTAGGTTGCTTCTGGTCTTCTTCATGCAGGGTGTTTAGGATACTGTTACTTGTTACCATACTGCAAAATATCTGATTTTTGATATTTTCGATTGTCTGATTTAGCAACTCAATGATAGTGCCTTTAAAATGCAGTTGCAAATATGCTGTGACAGGAGGGGATTTTTCTTGACTGGAAGTATATTCAAATTCTCCAAAGCAATGTTGTTCAAAGTGTTTTTTACTTCAGATAAGAAAATGCGATTTTACTACTTCAGAAAAACTTAATGCCAGTTCATGACCTTCATATAGAGCCCCACTACAGCTTACACTCTGAAAGATACTTAAAGTGAGATTTAAGGCAACCATTAGAATTCTGGATTTTGGCAAACACATTAAGAATTACTGGTGTTACAAAATATTATGCAATGTGGTCTGCGATTATATATATCCCATTGTATACATTGTGACTGGGGGATAAATGAATAGTTGTCAGGATATGCATTTTCAAATTGTGGGTTGTAATTTTGCCTTAGTAAGAAACTTCCTGTGCTAATTGAAGTAAACAATTTCAACTGGCATCATAAGTCAATTGCCCGATGCAAAGCACTTTTCCACTCAAAAAACTTCGAGCATTGAGAGATTTATTCATATCACAATTTTCTTATCTTCCTTAATCTTATTTTGATTAGGTATGCATGTAATAAAGAGACACCCTTCTTAAGTTGACGCCATTTACCCTGAGACTGCTGCCATCTTGGGCATACTGCAGGGAGAAGCTGGTCTGCTAGGGAGGAATGTGTGCACGAGGTAGGCTTTTTTAGACTAGGGCCGTATTCTCAAACAATGTTTAAAATAAACGGTGATTAGGCTTAAAATGTGCATTTTAAAAAAACGTTGTGTTAATATTTTAACAAGTAATTTAAGCTAACACGATATTAATCGCCGTAAAATATCATCACTGAACTGTGAGCTTATCTTTGCTATAATATTACGGCACGTGAACCATATTATGTCAGAACAAGGCCCTTCCATACTTGTGAGGCGAACCACGGAAGTCCGCGGGTAATTTCAAGAATGCCGCGTTATGCAAGAGCTTTAGCATTGGGTTTAGCATTTGTAGAAAAACACCGGGCCTTATTTAAAACTTTGAATGTCGCTGTGCTGCAATTGCTATCTTCAATTTGATAACAGATACACACGAGCATAAAAGTAGAAGGAAAAGGAAAAAACGACGAGGAGAAATCAACTGGGACTCTCAGAAATGAGAAAGAGAACTAAAGGAGAACAACTGGTCTAACCACGGTTATCACATAATAGCTCAAATATCTGGCATTGATGAAAGCGTTTTAAGGTAAAACAGGCTATAAACTCCCCGGATCAAGTCTAAGTTTAAAATGTTGTTTAGACCATGTTTAAACGATGTTCGGCTAAATTTAAACAGCATTTAAAGTTAACATTGCTTTGAGAATTGCATTATTTAGCGGGCATTTAAATTACGATTTAACTCGTGAATTATCGTTTTAAACACGTTTGTTGAGAATTACAGGCCTTTATCGGCAGGACAAATATGAGGCGCAACGCTTGGTTACAAAGTCAATCATGAATTGCTACAGGCTTGCAACTTTTCGTTTTGTGACTAGATGTTCTGTCTGAAAAAAAATCTGCGACATTAGCGTTATCAATACCAATGACTACCTGTAGAACTATTTTTTGTCCTGGCTCTTCACAAACTTCTCTCAAAAATGATGTCTCTTACTGTGAAGTTCACCACTTGAAACTAAATGCAATCAAAAACCTGTAATTTGCCGGACATAAAAAATTGTTTGTTCTTAACGAACACAAAAATTGATGTTTGATATTTCTGAAAACATAGAAAACAAAACATAAAGATCATTGAATATCAATTATCGAAAGGGGGAAAAATAAAATTTAAAAAAACGCATATTTTCTCCAATTACCCCATTTTTATCCATTTTAATACTGCAAATCGTCCACTGTACAAAATCTACGGGAATTGAAACCACATTAGGTGAAATAGCTCCAGGAAAAATACGACTTGGTATGCATGTTATAATTCAATACCAACAATTACACAAACAATTTCAACAAGATATGGGTGTGTAGTTGTTACAAGGATGATTGGCTCAGTTTGAGAAAAAATGTACATAACACAAAATTTTTTCATTTTGCAGTACATACCAGACAACACATGGCGAAGAGGCACGTTGTGGTTAGTAGGATAGGAGAGAAAAGCCTTACAGATGGTCACAAGCAAGGCCAAAACGGGTAAGTATACTCTTTGTCAAAGTACCCTTTTACAAGATAAGTGTACTTTAAGCATGATGCGCGCAAATTGATCGTCCGATCTACTGCTAAGCCCCGCCCTTCTGGGTGGCGCGCGCGTACCTCTTGTAAAGGTGATTGGATAAGAAGTCATAGTATGAAAAAGTCATTTAGTCAACAGTATATTTAAAAGTAGACTCATGATTTTTGTTTTTTAGTATAAGAGTAAATTATGTGAAGTTGGGGACATAAGTAACATTTTCCCAAAAATACATACCTTACCTGCCAGTTTTTCCATGTTGTTTAATAGGAATTTCCCCATTTTAGAATTTCAAATTGCAAAAAATAGGGATATCCGATTCTTGCGAAAGTTCAACCAATCTTGATAATTGCCATAAAAACAAAAAAGGAAAAGTCCCGAAATATTTTCTGGGCTCCTGAAGCTCTTCCTGAGTTTCAAAACATTAAACCCAGTAACTCAATAGTCTCTATCTTACTCCCTGTATACTCCACTAGAGGCTCTAAAATGGATCAGAAATAAACAACACCTTTAAGTTCTTTCTTGATGAGGTGTTCGCTGTCAACTGGCATTTTGATATTGGGGTTCTCAATGTTGGCAGGTATAACATAAGCATGATTTAAATAATCCTTTATATATATATAATGTTTTTTTTTAATTTTAGGTTGTTTTTTTGTTTTATTGTACATTAAAGTCACTTAACCCTATCAAAATTGAGATGTTGGTATCAAAAGAAGTTCCCATTTTTATGCCCAGAAACTTAAGCCTCCAGAATGTTTCCTTTTGAATGTGATGAACAAAACGGCCCCAAATGAATGTGCGGTCAACCTCTGTCCCCTGGACTAATTTTGTACACATTTTTGCTTGTGCTGTCAAAACTGACTGATTTACCGAACTCAAATTTGTAATCAATTTTTAGATGATATGCTCCATGTAGAGGGAGAAAACACTATTTAGAAATCAGGCCATGATCCGGGTCACTCATAATTGTGTGTGACATGTCCCAAATTTAAATTTGGTGTTACTGTCCCATTTAACCAGTTACTTAAATGTCCTCATATCCCTGCATATATATCTCTCACTTTTTAATTAGTTGTCTAATATCAGGTGAGTCAAAGCCTGATATTTTGTGCTCACAACTTTTACGTTTGTTCTTTAAAAAAAACAACAATACAAGAGCAATGGCATTTATATAAAAAGATAAAAATATTTTTAAAATTTCACCTGTATGGGACATCAAAATGGTGTCCAGCTTGTGTACTGTAAAACCATTGAACACAATTTGGGGCATTTTCCAATGACTTGCATGAACTAGTCAGAGCTGTATGTTCGGTCCACCCTTCCCACTGAACGAGTTCATCAAGGGGACTTCAAAATTATGCTGTGTTTTTGTAGTGTGTTTTTGGTGTGTTGTGTGTTTCTAATTACGATTAAAGAGACATGCACATTGAAAAAATAGTGCGCCTCAAGATTTGTTCAAAATCGCTATTTGCGTGGTGGGAAAGGCTTGTATATACAACAAGCCCTCACCCGAAATGTTTTAAGACAAATCAGATCCTTATGGGTAAACAGAACGATTTTATATTTAGCGTCGGCGACGACGTGTAATCAGCAGACGACGAAAATGGCGTTAAACAAAGAACAAGGATGTTTGCTAGGCTATGCACACTGTTGACCACAGGTCTATAACCGTTGTGGTGTTATCAGTAGTCGAGTCAAAAATATTCATGTAATACACACATTTGTGATTAAAGTTATGGAAAACTTAAAGTGGGCCTACAAATTACCTGGATGTCTTATCTCATATCCATATTGTCCCTATATGTTTTTGGGGTATGTTATTTTTATGTTGTAAAATATATCTCTGTATTCCAATGGCTATAGACTATCATTTGAGAGCAAAAGTGAAGGAAATTTCATTTATTTTGTGAAATGTGCCAGTGCCGCCTTTAAAGGGAGGAACTGTTTATATGCAACACACCACACCTTTGACACCAAGGATAATCATATTGCACCTGCTTCCATAAATATCTTCTTTATAAAGAATATTTTTTTCACCATAAATTTCTCTACTTCAAAACCCTGCATGGGCTTGTCATGAGCTTGACGTAGTAAGGTATTCAATATATATTAAACTCACATGTGTTATTTTTTGTGTCTGTAACTTGTTCTTTATTGCTGATCTGATTTTAGAGACTGCAAAAGTAGGGGGTACTGATTTCCCATGTAATCGAGACTCAAAAAGATTAGTGTCAGTTATGTTTGACATTTTATCGTATTGTGTATGAACAAAGTTTATTGGATTTGCAAAAATATGTTGTGAGTTTAATAATGTCAGTTATGCTCTGTTAGGGATATATGATTTACTCTGACTGAATGTAAAGAAGTCACACATTTGACGGATGGACCCATATAATAGTAAGTGATCCCAATAAAAGTTTTGTTTTTTGCACAAAAAGGAGTCCTTATATGTGGGAGAATATGTTGCTCTGGTTATACAGGCATGATCACATGACCTTATCAAAGTGAAAGTTTCAAACCTGTTGTGACCCAAGCATCAGTTTATACTTAAAAAACCAGCCATTACACGGAACTTGGGCACAAAACTTTATGCTTATTTTGCCTTTTGTAATGCATGTTACTGTCAATGCGTTTTTGGCAATCTGCTACAAGGATAAAAGGGCATGGGGGGGATTTTGCAACGCAGATTCTTCGTTGCATGTGTCTGTTGGTTTTCCATTTTGGTTATTAGGTTGACTGGTTTGTGTTGTATCTTTGAAACGGATACACAAAATTCCTTCGGTCATGAAAGCCCATCATCGCAGCTTCCTTTTCGGCAAATCTAAGTACATGTTATATGCCGCGTTAAGTATTTTCAAAAGAGCTAATTAATTTTAAAGGGGGTTCTTTAAATTTGTCAAAAAGCAAACAGCCAATATCTGGATTTCCATAAGATGTGTATAATGTTGTAACCTTGGATAGGAGTAGGTTGATGAGTTCTTAACCGTAGGACGTTGTGAGCATACAATATGCAACTTAGGTATATGAGCTAATTTAATAGGCAGCATTTGCTCACTACCGTTTGCTCCATGCTAGGGGGTCTTGTCCGTTTTACTTGCAGTATTTTTTTGTGTAGTGTAGTAATAAATACCAAGGATAACAACAATTTGGTTCCAGTAGTATTTTATACAAGTTGTGATTTGTCTATATGAAGGAGACCAATTTGAGCCTTAGCTATTTCACCGTAGTGGATAAGTATATATTTATAGGCAAAGAAACATGATTTGTTAAAAAGCCAAGGTTGCTTCGTAGGAAATTTCTGAGTCAGCCTTAACTGATGGTGTTGTTGCTAATTTATTGGGTGGTGGTTCCTGGTGTCTTCTTGTTCTAATCTCTTTGGTGGTTCAGATTGGATTTATGTGAAAACCATTGAGTGGAAGGGATGTCAGCCAAAGCTTGGTCTATCTAAAAATAGATCTGGGCAGAATGGTCCGGGCTGTTCTACCCCACAGTAAGTTCAGAAATTTGTGTGTCCAGTTAAGAGTACTTATGTACCTACAAGTCATAGCACAGTCATGTGCAAAAAAAAATCTGAAAATTCTCTGGCAAGAAAGTTTAAGATGTGCACCATTTATAACAGGCAATACAAATAAATAACGACTCCCTGCACATAAAAATATGTATGCTTAGAAAAAAGCAAACTTGTCACAAGACCAGTTAGAATGTTTAAGCTGGACCCTGTTTTAATCATTTACTACATTCACTTGACCTTTGGCCTCTGGGGTTGAGACTACAAATGGATTATGAAGTGGTCCCAGACGCTTGCAGTTGGGACAGAGATGCTATTCAAAGATATTCTTATATCTATATATTCGACCTTTTGACTGGAGTCTGACTACAATGGATCAGAAAGGCCTGACGTGCTAGCCATTCGCCAAGTTTTGAGGCCGGGAGTTGGTATATGGTACTTAGGGAGCTGGAAGAATCAAAACCAATTACAAAACAAGACTAGTGATTACTGATTGATTGTTGATTGATTGATAGATAGATAATTGACTTGATTGATTGATTGATTGATTGATTGATTGATTGATTGATTGAGTGAGTGAGTGAGTGAAGTGAGCTGAGCGGAATGCAATAGACATAAATAAAGCCTCCTGCACGATAATATGTCTCTCTCTAGAAAAAACCGCAAATGTCACAGACCAGTTAAGCCTGTTAAGCTGACCCTGTTTTAATTCATATACTAATTCACGTTGACTTGCCTCTGGGGTTGAGACTACAAATGGATATGAAGATGGTCAAGAGCTTGCAGTTTTGGGACACGAAGCATGTATTCAACAAGATATTATCTTCTATATATTATGACATTTTGACCTTTGGAGTCATGACAAATGGATCATGAAAGGGCCTGAGGGCTAGCCATTCGCCAAGTTTTGAGGCCTGGAGTTGGTATATGGTACTTAGGAGCTGGAAGCAATCAAAACCAAACAAACACAAGACTAGTTGAGTTACTGCTGATGATTGATTGATAGATAGATAATGATTTTGGATGATTGATTGATTGTTGATGGATGATTGATTGATGATTGGAGTGAGTGAGTGCGTGATTGAGTGAGCGGGGACTGGCAGGGTGCAGCAAAAAATTGTGATAGAATTCCCCTCTATTGCCCAATTTAATCAGAATGAGATGCTAGCAACAAATTCAGTGTCAGTAGTAAAATGTGTGGCAGTATTAAAACTACTAACATGGTAGTGAGGAAATAGCGACACTATTTTACGAGGTACGGCTACGGGCCTATCACCAACCCGAAGGGTGAGGAGGGGTGATAGGCCCGTAGACAGTACCAAGGGAAAATTAATATTACAAATATTTAATGATCATGAGGGATCTTGTGGATTCTATTGGCCTCCGAGGTGAACTGGAGGGCGTGGGGTTTTACTATATACCCCACGCCCTCCAGTTCACCTAGGGGACCAATAGATTCCACAAAGATCCCGAAAAAGATCATTAAATATTTGTTTTATAGATCCTTAATGAATTATTTTTTGTTCATTGATTGGTAAAAGTTAACTGAGCATGATAGGCCCTACTTAACAAAAAATAGGCCCTTGCCTGTTACTGTCCTCTGTAGGCTAGGTTTAGCCGAGGGTAGGCTAGCCTAGGGTAGGATAGGGCTAGGCTAGCCACGAGCTTGAGCATTGGATGCCTTTAGCAGAGGAAAGTCCGCCCCACTTACGATATCTACACCTTTTTCGGTAAATAATGACACTGAGGCTGTACCGAATTTAATCCGGGAATTTTACTGTTGGATAGGGCAGAATGTAGTATAGCTCATCTTTTTGTTTACGTGCCACAGTCATGCAGTGATTGCAGCATTGAGATCAATCAGTGTTGTCCATTCCATGGCATGAAAATAAAATCACCGCGGGAATCACCGGTTATTTACACAACTCCTCGAACACTGAAAGAACATACGTAATTATTTTTTTTGTATTCTCACTACAGGGCAGAGGTTTCCCAACGGTGTGATTGCCCCAGGGCGCAGCCATGGTGTTGCTACGGGTGTCGACGAACTAGCATCCAACAATGCGTCAAAGTTCTTTTAGAGCAAAACTAATACAAAAGTACACATACGTTGAGAATCCAAGGAAGCCTCTGTGCACTCTCATGCATAAAGTCAACAGTCGTAGCTAGTCGTATTGGCCACAGCGAAAGAACCGATTAAAGGAAACTGATAACAAGCGGTATCGAGCTAGAAGGGGAAATAGGCGACTATTTCCCTAGGGGAAATAGGCGCCTATTACTGTGATCTCTCTTCTGCTCTCTTTCGCGCAAATAGTTAAACTATTTGTGGTCATGTGATGCCTTAACCCAATCAATGAACATAATATATTAATGAGGGATACAAATGTGCCCCTATTTCCCTTCTAACCATGTGGTATTTGTTTTATACACCTCACTGTGACTCTGGGCCGAGGTTGTAGGGGAACAGTTCAATCTATTTCCCCAGGGAAAAGAGCTCGCGTAATAGGAATCAGCCAATGAAATAGCATGATTATGTTAAAATATAATGAGGTTAATAATGTACTTTATTGTGATTATGTGCGAATTCAATTAGGAATGACGGACCTGATAAATCCCAGCCCCCCGCCCAACTGGGATTCAAAACCGGTGGTGACGTATACATCAGAGGCAAACACCTTAACCACTGTAGTTCAAATACTTCTGCTTTTTAGTAGAAACAACCACATGGAGACTGAGGCCCTCGGAGAAGTCTTTGGCCAATTGGCAGACAGAGGAGTACATGCCACCACTGGCAGTAGATGGCATTGTTTCCACGCAACGAGCATGGCAACGTAGAGTTATTCAAGGATTGAGCTGCCCAAAGGGACTGTGCTCTTGCATATGAGATGAAGTCATTTTAAGTGTATTAATCTGGAAAATATAATTGAAATTTTAATGTGTTTTTTCCTGGAAGTGGCTATTCATCTTTGGCATAGGGCTAATGACAGGGATTCTTTGTCTTTCTGTTACACAATTTCCAAGTAGGAATGAGGGGTAACTATTTATTTATATGTTCAATCATATTATAATAATAACCGACCTTTGTTAAAGCGGCCTTTCACAAGGATTTCAAAGTGCTGTTGCCTATATTATTACGCTGCCTTCACAAAATAGTCACAATCAATTTCGCTTCATCTATAGGCGGCAGACTGGCCAAGCGAACTCCATCAGCACTTAGATTGTAATATTCCAATAAACAGCTCCCCAGATTTCGCTTGGGTAACGAGGCAATTGAGATTAGTATCTGCCCAGGGACACAACACCACACATTGACTTCCGCGGGGCTCGAACTCACGATTTACATTTTTATGATCATGAGTCTGCGTTATCCGCTGCACCAAACGTGCTCTTATTATTGTGCAGAATGAGTGTGAGGTACTGTAATGGCTGTTGTTCTATGGTCTTGTGGTTAGGCAAATACACAAATAAGCCAATATCAGCACCATACACAAGAACAGGATTTTGGAAAGCCCCCATTGATATGTCATTATACCAGATTTGTTGCAAATTAGAGTTCTTAATTTGAAAGTGTTTTTGTTTGTTTTGAAAAGGAGCTATGTATTATGGATAATTAACAAAAATTCAATTCACTTATTCTGAGTTTTTAGTTGACAAATTATTATTGCAAAAATTTCATAATGAATACTTGATGCGTGCATCAAACCAGTGAACAGAAAACAGGAAATTGCAAACAAGGACTTTCATTATCCTTAAAAGCGGGCCAACTGGCACTTTCATAAAAATATGATTTCGTCAAGTTTGCTCTCAAATGATAGTCAAGGCCATTGGAAGAAAGAGATTTTTAAAACATAAAAATAAACATACTAAAAAAACAGGGAATGTGAATAAGAGGTAAAGACAGCCAGGTTAATTGTAGGCTTAACTTGTAAGTTGTTTCCCTAACTTTAATCTGCAAATATGTATATTATGTGAATATCATAGATTACTCAATGAATCCAAACCACAAAGGTCACAGGACCGGTCAAACAGGGTCCATGCCGTGGGAAAATGCATACAGATGTGTGTTTTGTTTTAAACGCCATTTTTGTTGTCTGCTGAATTAATGGCGCCGGCGGCGACATAATTATAAAAATAGTTCTGTTTACCCATAAGGACGCTGATTGGGCTTCGTAATCATTTCAGTGAGGGCTCTAAAGTATATAAAAGATTTGCAACCATGCAAAAATATCAATTTTGAAAAATCTTGAGGAGCGCTCTATTTTTACAAATGTGCAAAGACGTGTTTCTTAATAGAGGCTCCTTCAAAACACTTTGCCATGAAACAACTTCGTAGATGGCGTCATTAAAGGTTTTGTGGTGAGATGGCAGCTACTGCATGCTGGTGGGGTTCATTTGAAAACAGACCCAACCATATGGGTAAAAATTTCAGTGTGATGAACAAACAGCGGGGCCTGTGCATAGTGCAATTTCCCACATTGCTGACTTCAAAATAATCCTCCATATTGCTATAATTCAAAACATAGGAAGGGGTAGTTGAAATCTTGAATTATTTCAGTATTTCTGCAAAAAGTTAGGCCAAAGGCGCCCCAAGAATAATTATACTACAAACAAACAAGAAACCAAAAATACAAATACTTCAATTATTAAAAAGAAAATGCATATTTTGAAATGAATTTCTAAGGCTAAAATTACAAGGAGGAAACTTAGTTCCCCCCTTTACTTATCCAGCAGTAAAAATTGCTGGAAAATCATTCTTGAATTGTTGTGATAATTCTTGTTATTGATATTGATGCTAAATTATTTAAATAATAATATTTGCACCAAAAATCCATACAAAAAATAAGAATGATTTTTGTCTAATATTTTTGATCTGCTAAAGCTAAACCTATCCTGTACGCGAACAACATCACATGGACATTTGATCTACTAAAATGCCCAAAGGTCACAAGAAAGTTGAATTTTCATCCTGAGAAAAACGTCAGATCCGCAAAATTTGCTACGCATCAGCATAAAATTTCTATTGCACTCTACACTAGTCCAGTACAAAATACAAACATTCAGTATGATACAAAAAGAAACACGTCTATAATTCAAAGAAAAAAAAAACATTATTGATCGATTCTGATCTTTAGAAAAATCTCACCAGTTTTCTAAGTATGTGCTGGAACTGCTGGCAGAAAAAACAATGTAAAAATACTTTTTCTAAATTGATTTTGACAGGGTTTGAAACCACTTCAAACAGAGAATCTCTTGATAGTTTTTGCTTCATTTCTGCCATCTTTGAATGATGAATTGTGGGTAATATCAGCTCTAGACAGTAGTTGTCGTGATTGAAAAGCTCTGGTAATTTTTATCAATGACTCTGTTGCGATGACGTCAAACGCATTATAGGTCAACGATTGTACATGCACTGTACAAAATATTTTTCCTATGGTAAATTTCAGTGTGTGTGAGGTAGGGCGCCAACCTCTCCTGCAAGTCTCGGCATAGAGCAGCCAAATTTTGCTGGCTACCACTTTGGTTCCACTCCACTGCACTAAAACAATAGAAGCCCTGTATATAGAGCGTGTATGTGGGGGTTACTCTTTCTCTTTTATATTTATGATATATTGTACTGACTCTGTTATAATCACATTACTTTGAATAAAAAAATATTTAGATTTTGTGGCGGTTGCCAAGTCAAATATGGCTACTGTCATATCAGATGGCAAATTGGTTCAATCCTTGTGACAGTTTTGGTTTTCTTTTGTTACTCCTTCTCTTTTATATTTGTTATATTGTACTGACTCTGTATAATCACATTACTTTGAATAAAAAATATGTGATGTGATCTGGGAAAACCCGCCACATGTCGCACAGGACAGTTTTGAAAAAATAAAGAAAATAGCTTAAAATCTGTTATATAGTACTTTATTTTTTTGTCAGATTGTATAAGGCGTAACTTTTGATGTGTGTATTAAAGAAGAAAGAAGTAAACAGTTATGGAAACTTAATATTTCAAACTCTGCCGTGATAGTAAAAACTCAAAATA
This sequence comes from Ophioderma brevispina, assembly GCA_023653785.1. Lineage (NCBI taxonomy): Eukaryota > Metazoa > Echinodermata > Ophiuroidea > Amphilepidida > Ophiodermatidae > Ophioderma > Ophioderma brevispina. Next base: position 1,793 of record JAMKCH010024286.1, on the reverse strand, counting down.
TAAGTTTCCCACCATGTGGCGGGTTTTCCCAGACAGCATCACATTTAGATTTTGTTGTTGGAAGTTACAGAGGTGACCAGGTAAAATATGGCTACTGTCATATCAGATGGCAAATTGGTTCAATCCTTGTGACAGTTTTGGTTTTCTTTTGTTACTCCTTCTCTTTTATATTTGTTATATTGTACTGACTCTGGTATAATCACATTACTTTGAATAAAAAATATTTAGATTTTGTGGTGGGAAGTCACAGAGGTTACCAGGTCAAATTTGGCTGCTGCCATATCAGATGGCAAATTGGTTCAGTTCTTGTGACAATTTTGGTTTACTTTTATTAACTTTGCTAAAAATCACTTCAAGTTACTTTATAGCATTAATACATGCCCTACATCAAAGAAGATCAAAATCACATGGAACAGGTCAACCTGGTCTTTAATTCCGGTATGCGTACCTACCCAATGAGACCACCTTGTTCAGGGGTTCTCTAAAAGCAATGGTTGGCGGGCCGGATTTGGCCCGCGGGCTGCTTATTGAGAAACCCTGACCTAGTTTAACAGAAATCGATAGTCTTTTGGATTAATGTTAATACACACTACTACTTATTGCAGCTAAGCAGCTTAAAATACACATACTGGAATTAGAGGCCAAGTTAACTGATTTGGTCAAAATCACTTCAAGCATAAACAAAATAAAAACTATTCTCACATACTATCGGAAAACTGCAATTTGTAACAGGTTCTTTACTTTGGAAGTCATGAAATGGCTTCATGTTTTAGTGTGTACTCTAGGCCAAGACATTTTTGACTCCAGCTTCCTTGAATGTAACAAAATTCAGTAATATCCAAGAGATATTGGTTTTTCTTCAGTACGTGAGGCACACCAAGACTTTTTCTATAAAAAAAATACAGTTTTTCATCCCAGGTAGATGAGTCCTGCAATGATTTGATGTTATAAACCTAGCAACAAAATAACTGACCAGTTTTTGTAATGGATATTGTATGAAAGACTTGCAAGTAACAGCGAAACTGAAATACACATTTTGGTACTGAAGTTTTCCTCTTTCATTAGAGCCTAAATTCAGCACAAATAGTGAAGAAATGGCAAGCCGGTTGTGCTTGAAAGGTTGCAATATCAAATTTCGAAAATGGTACTTTCAATATTTTTAATGGATTTGTATTGTGTGTGTTAGTGCCTATCGACTTTGCTAATTCCAATGACACTTCCTTTTCTTGCGAATCATAAAAGTATCATGCTTGAGCTCGTTCAATTGTGTAGTCCACAGTACAAATCTCTTGAAATAACCGTTTATGTCATTTTCGAAAACAGGATCTTCAGGCTTTAAACGTTCGAACCACCAGAGATTTGTCATTTCGTACTCGAATTCCTCAACTAATGGCTCAAATAAAAAATGAAACCTTCGGTATATAAATTTGTATACATATTCTAATTTAGTTTTTGCTTTTCAGTATTTTAGACAATATCAATATCTAGAACTGGTCAGTTATTTTTGTTGCTAGGTTTAGTAAATAATGGATGACAAAATGCATGTATTCCAAGTAAACGGCATGCGATGGAGTGATGCATATGTAGCACGCAGTGACTGTCACACACCCGTCATGCACTCTGGACACAAGATGGAAGTAGCATTGATCATTGTAGCTGGGAAGTGAGCTAATACTGGTCAGTGCAGATGATAGCATACTTCTACGTATACGTACAATAATACAAAAGCAATAGAAAAAGATTTTATAAACTCCTCTCGGGATTAGCAGTTTTGAGACGAGAAAGGATACAAA
>JAMKCH010024285.1:0-49158 GCA_023653785.1 Ophioderma brevispina | reverse complement strand
AGAAGAAAATGCTACCTCCCAAATCTGAAATTCTTTTGTTCAGAGTATGAGTCAATCCACTTGAGAAAAAAAATTGAACCACTTGAAAGGCATGGGTTGTTAATTGATTATTGGCCCAGCCCTCCTGGGTTTAATGAGGGAGGGCTCCCTCCTGCAGGAGTCCTGCATCCATCCTGCCTGCCTCCTGTGTGTACGGTATTTAAGCAAGATCCTTCAATATGAACATGCTGCTGTTGGGAGGAGCAATTTGATGAAATTAAAGTTTCTAAGGAGTTTACTCTTTGCTACTGCCCAGTTTATACTGATTCTAAAATAGCTGTGGGAATTCATGCAATTTCATTGGTTCATGTCGCATTTCAGTTAGCAAATTACACTGGGTATCACACGCTACATATTGACATTTTGAAGTTAAACGGCTGACACCATTATTTTTGCGTGCTTGCGTAGAACTTGGCCTCTGGCCTCGTTTTTCCACTTAAAATAATGGCATCGCCTTGGTTTTAATTCATTGTAGAAAGCCGTTTAAAAAATCAACTTTATTATAGTAGATTCAACCCATCGTGTCACCTATAGAACTTTTCCGAAGGTATGGGCATTGAATGAGGGGCATGTTCAGTGGGTGGAAATTAAAATTCCACCCTAAATCTATTGAAACATGGAATCCGATACCAGAGAAAATCAATTCTATGAAAGCATTGAAAGTGGTATTCAATGTAACAGGTGGATTAATGTTACTGACTTTTGAGCGCCCGTGTTTTGGATACAAATGAACACAAAAGAATTTCCACCCTCCATGTGAAAATGAAGTCAACATGAAAGGCCAGATTATCTTAGCTTAGTTCAAAACAGGTGAATTGCGATACATGTTTTCTTTTTCTGCCTCCTCTCCCAACTAATCGACGCTGTCCAAAACTTTTCCTCTGGTGGCACGATGGGTTGAATCTACTATAATACAGGTGTGGAAGTAATCATTGTCCGGCGTACTCATAGTCCGGGAACAATGGTGAACAATAGGGCGATCGATTCAGTTGACTCTTTACGCAACATTAGTTTCACGCTTTATTCCGTTATCGTCTATGGAGCCCCGGACTGTGGCTCCTGCCGGACTATATCTGCTTTCACACCGGTACTAACTCCGGTCAGTATTAGCGTCGGACTTAAAGTGGCCGCGTGGACGCGCACTGATCGGATCTAAATTCTGTCGGTTTTAGTATTGGACTTAAATTTGGTAGTGTGGACGCGCATCTAACGGTATTAGCGCTTAGATCCGACATAACTTTAAGACCGATAAGCTTATTACCGGTGTCATATACTACAGTGTCCGTGTGACTGAGTGTCCTACCACCCATCTGTCTATTGTGTTCTCCATTGAGTGCTCTATGCATCATTTGTTTCAGCATTTTTTTTTTTTTTTTTTTTGCGATACATGTTTTCTTTTTCTGCCTCCTCTCCCAACTAATCGACGCTGTCCAAAACTTTTCCTCTGGTGGCACGATGGGTTGAATCTACTATAGGCCAAAAAAAAAAATTGTTTGATTGTCCATAGATGACTTTTTAGAGTTGGGTCGGTCGGTCGGAAAAACTTTTTTTTTTCTTTTTAATGTCAATAGCACACTGTAATGAAACATGTTTGTTTGTATTAATAAGTTAATCAAACACTAAAAATCAAGTTGATTCTTACTCAAAAATCATCTGGTGTTACATTCTACACCAACAACATGCTAAGAAACTGTTTAAACATCTTTTTTACATTTCAGAAAGTTAAAATTGAAGAAAAAAAAACCTTTTTAGGAATTTTTCAAAATTAGGGTCGGTATTCTTTTGCACAGTAAAAAGGGGAAAAAAACTTTTTCCTGATTTCCAAAATTAGGGTCGGTCGGATGAGGACAAACAATTTTTTTTGGCCTTATCTAAATACCAAAACAATTACATGGCCTGTAATTAAGATGGCAACCACACATTTTGATTATATTCAAATTAGCTCATTAGTATTCATTAACATTTACATATTTGGACAAAACTATACAGCACCAGAAGACATCATGATCTACCACCGTACCAAGTTTAAATTTCATGGGTGCTTGCACTTTGTCGATACAGTGGATTTATGTTTTTTGATTATATGCAAAAGAGCTCATTAATATTCATTAACATGCATATTCTTGCGCAAAACCATACAGCACAAGTCATGGTCTACCACCCAAGCAAGTTTGCAGTACCATGGGTTATTGCATTTTGTCAGGTGGATAAATAAACTGTCACCAACACAATCACAGACACACAAAACACAATCACATACATACAACACAATCACATACATACAACACAATCACATACATACAACACAATCAGACATACATCCATTGTGATAACACAAGCCACCCAACTGCCAAAAATGTGCATTTTGTGATCCTAGTTCCCTCATTTTTTGTTCGTTTATGGTTCAATGCGTCATGCGAATGCAACAAAGTCATCATCGTTCAGCTGCGGAGCAGGCGACTTCAAGCTTCCTCCAACTGCTGCGGCCCTGGGCCAAGGTTGCAACCTGTTGCAACACCCCACTCCATCCCCAAATGGGCGACGTACACATGACAAATGACACACGCCGCTGACCTAGTCTCCCCACACCACACGGTGGTGCACAAAGAGCGCTAACTCTAGCTGGTTCGCCATCCGGCATGTGGAGCACATGCCCAAGGATCCCAAGCCGACGAGCCCACACACTTCCAACAAGAGGCCTCATGCCGGTCACGGTGCAAAGGGGCGACACCAGGGACGCGACCAGCCCGCCCAATGCCCAGCACCACACGGCAGCTAGTATATTATATATCTGAAGAATATTACTTGACCTACTTGAATTTCAAGGAAACTACCTTCAGCAGTATGATCGCCACAGGCGTCGCATCCAACAAAAATTTATCTCGTTTCCTCCCAATAGTGATTTTAAATATGCATGCATACCAGATGCACATGTGCATCCATAACAAAGATTTACAAACATCAACATAATACTGAGGATGGACATGATTATTTAGTTTACCCCTTTCAGACTAGAAAAGAAGTTCTGGGCCATTAATGAGCAACCATTCATATAATTTAACAGTTAATCATGGATACAAATTTCATTCCAAGAATGTTTAAACAAGAATTTTTGCCTTACGACTTTGTTCCAGTACCACTAAATACACTCACTGTATAGTATGAAGTTGCCCCTTTTCCACTAGTAAATATTGCTTGCCTCTCTTGTGTGGCAGTGATGTAACTTGCGAGATACAACTGACAGAAGTGTTTTTTCACTTTTACTCACATAATTCATTCGTCAAAGGCATTCATATATTCTCAGTGTGAACTTTCTAATTCGCCCTTTTTTCAGTCCCAGTTAACTAGTCATGATGGGTCACAATAATCACAATCACACAAAAACTTCTTTTCTAGTTTGAACACGGTAGACTTTTTGAAATGGATGTTTCTTTTACTTTTCTTACCACCTGTTGGTGCACTGACTGGTGGTGAGCCCTGGTAGAAAGGTTGTGTGTTTGGTTGCTGGAATACAGCTGGCTGGTATTGTATTTGTGGCATCTGTTGCCTTGGTGTATACTGTAAACAGACGAGACCCATATGTTAGTATAACACAATTATGCTACGTATAGCCTTTCATCAAGACATCGCTTTATTTTTAGTTTGCTGCAATCCCTGTATACGATGTGCTATAAGCGCCCCCGTCTTAGCAGTGGCCTACTGAACATGAGGGGCAGGGGGTAAGTGGCCCCTCTGGCTCTAAAAATCTGGATGATATGGACCAAAATGCATTTTCATCACTCTTTTGAGGGAATTTCAACCAATTTAGCCTAAATTTGGGCAAAATCAAAGTAAATTTTGCATTTTTTCGACTAATTGGAACAAATCACTGAGACGACTTGAGAATTTTACCCTCCTCTGGCGGGACGACTTAGGAATTTTTCCGCCTCTGGATCAACTGCCTCGGTAAGCAGCTGCTTCTTGGGTACTGTATAATCGAAGCAAATATCTTGCAAATATTCTGCATTTTGTTTTTCTGTATTTTCCATGATAAATCGCAACTATCCTGGGAACTGATTGGACTATGAAGACGACATTGATGGAATTATACAGCAAAGGCCTGTAAAGGCGCATTGCGAGTATTGCGGTCACCAAATGTGATACTATACTTTGTTCATCAATAGGCAAAAATTATTCGGCTTTAGTTTATCTGCACGTGAAAATAATTTCCACGGGGGTGTGCCGCGCGTACATCACACACTGCGCCTGCTGCGGTAGTGTTGTTTGCAGCTGCGCCCGCACTATTCTATATCAATTCGCGGTGTTAAGAGTCTTGCCTATTTGGTGATGAACAAAGTATAGAGTTTTGTTTTATGTTGCTGTGGGCGTTTGCATTGTGGTTCATAATGTGTTTGACAGATAATCCTTGCACTTGTAATTATTGAGTATAAACATTTCCCCTTACCATGACAACATACTTTGACACATGACATTATGTTTGGCCAAAAGTAGGCCTATTTGAATTTTGCACAAAGGATGACTCGCTCCGCAGGGCCTTGGGCTTCGTCCTCGACACGCGCCTTTGGCGATCATGTCATGGTCAGTGAATACAAATTTGAGGCTTCTTTGACAAAGACTATGGAAAGTACTTATGAAGAGTTGATTGAACTAAATTTATAATCATATTTTAAAGTTCAGACACTAGAGCCAGGAGTTACATTTTTATTTTCTATCCGTGTACATGATCAGTATTTCGTTACATACCTGTATACATATTGATAACATTAAAAGATGACTGCCGGATTTGACACCTCCATAAAAATGCAATTCTAGCAGCTAAATAGTTTGTAATCAAGTTATCCAGCTTTGTATTCAGTCACAGTATCATCCGGAAACATATGTTGCCTACCAAAAGGTGTACATGAAACAGGCACTGGACAAACACAGAATTTCTCTGTTTCTGTTAAAATCAAATTATACACAGAAGCAGCACAGGAGTTTACAACTTTGGCCGGACGACTTCAGTAATTAAAACTAATACTGAAAAATAAGTTGCTTTTGCTGAAGTGTAAACGTGCAGTGAAATTTCTAATCATGCAGCGGTCTTTCTTTATGTTCATGCTGAAATGTGTACACGTCCCAGCACTATCAAACACTGACCATGTACACAATTCTCAGTTAACTCCAAAACCCATGGATGCTTAACCAGAGGAATACCACTGTGGACAAAATACATTACTTTAAATTTAAGAATTTGTGGGAGCATCCAAATGACCTAGTAGAATTGTCACAGGTATCCTTGCAAGGTGGAAGTAAGTGGAAGCAGGTCACTAATTAGCTCCTGTAAGCAAATTAAAGCTACTGGTTCATATGTAAATCTTGCTCACAGTAGATCAAGTTCCTATGGGCTGTGCAATCATTTAGGTTCTATATTTCAAAACCAATTTATTAACCACCTACAACAATATTCTTATTATTTTTGTTAAAAAAATTCTCATGGAAACACGAAATACAAACCACCATTCTTTCCTCCTTCATGAATACAAATGGGAAATCCGATTAATAACACCTGTTGACATGTTTTTCCACACATCTTTATTTACATGGCTGGAGTTGTGCAACAAATAAAACTGCATATCCTACTTTTAATATAGAGAGATATTTACATTTCTCAGCATGCTATTAAATAATAAGCAAAATTACAAAATTTATCTGGTAGATTCTATGAGGGAAATCAGTTTACTCAAATACTGTAAATTGGATTGCATCTCATATGGTGTTTCAACGTTCCAGGAACAAAAAGATATTTTATAGTACATCACAGTACATGACTGAACATGACAGAAACCATTTTGCTCTCAGATTTGCAGCAAGCAGTTATTATGATTTACAGTTCATATAGGGCCAACAAGTAGTAGGCCTACTAACTTGTTATACCACTGTGGGAAAATCCCTCTAAATCTCCCTTCCATTGATTTGTTGAGATTTGCTTTGTTGTTATTGCACAAGCCTCTCTACAGCTCTCTCTTAAGTACTTTGTAGGAAAGCGATTTAAAGCTCCCCTTGTGAAACTGCTCTATCCCTGGTTAGCAGGGGTAAATGCTATGAACAGCTCCTCACAAAGCTTCCCCCTCCCCCCCCCCTCATATGACCAGGATTGTTTTTTACCGAGCACCACCTTATTTTAAGAGTCAGTCTGTGGTGTATCACATTCAACATCTCTTAACGTGAACCCAGAGAACAAGCACCTTATAATGGCTCTATTCATTCTCAGTGGGGTGGGGTGGGGTGGGGTAGGGTAGGGTACACAGATCGAATCTGTGGTAGAGGGATATAACCCTCTACCACAGACGAAAGGTAATTGCATTGCGTTTCAGCGCGTTCACATTTCCTTATTTACAAAATGTATCGTGCTCTAAAAACCCCTTTCAAAATTGGTTATTCATTCGTTTTATGCCCAAAGGCATGGTTAACAGTTCATGAACCCTAATTATACAGACCATTTTCGATTGACATCTCCATAACGGCAAATTTTTCATGCAGGTTTCCGAAACATATTGCGTGCAACCGGCAATTTGTTATAAAATTCACGTGTATAATATCAAGTGACTTATAAGGTCATGTCAAACTCCGTTTTACACAAGGGAGACTTAATCAGTTTCCGTGGATTGCACAAATATCCGAAATTCACCATGTTCCGTTACCAACATAGAGATAGCACTTCGCACATTACAGGTTGGCGAGGAATTTCCAAGGTATCTCGGGATACTCGTGCAGGACCAGTGAACCTCGTGAAAATTCAATGGCTATAACGAAATGGCAGCTTCATCAAATCTACGCAGGGAATAAAAAATATTCTTATTATCTATTATAACAATCATTTTTAAATTGAAAAGTAATAAAATTTTTTTTTTAAATTATTAAACATTTCAAAATTTCTGTGGCTTTTTCTGATGTGGTAAAAACACTTCCATATTTTGCCAATTTGATTAAGTTTAAGAAGCGCAATGATTTCACAAAGCAGGGAATGTTAAAATGACCTAGGGTCATTTGTGTTAAAGCGTGTTTTTATCAACAAACATCGAGTCGGGTGTGTAGTGAATGAACGATCCAGAAATCCAGTTTGCCTTTCTTGTTTTCAAATACGAGCTTTCAATTTTTTGAAATCTTGTCACATTTAAGTTAACAACTGGTTCTATGTGATTTGCGTAATAATGACAATATTTTGAAGGGAAACAGTCACCAACCAGTAAAATAGGGGGTATGTAATGTTGTGTGTAAAAAGCTGAAACGCAAGCAATTCCTTTGTCGGTGGTAGTGGGTTATATCCCACTAACACAGATTCGATTGTGTAGGGGTAGGGTTGTGGAACAGGATGGGGCGGTAGAGGGTGTAGTGGAGAGAGAGCTGGGTGTTGGTGAATGGTTAATTAGAGGGTGGTGAATGGTTAATTAGAGGGTTGTGAATAAGCCCTTTCACAATGTCAGATTCAATATGCACTGTGGGTAATATCCGACGATCTTTTTGTAGATAAAACGAGGCTGCTGTACAATTTCAATGTGGTGAACTTTGACGTTTTCACAAAAATTACTTAAACTCTGGTTTTTAAAAAGATTTATCTTTTCATGTTGTTAATGTCATATTAAACTGTATTTAATAACTGTCATGAAGGAATTGAGACCGCATAGTTCATAAAACCCAAGTAAGAGATATTTTTGTGAAAACGGCAAAGTTCACCACATTGAAGTTGATTGATTGAAATTATGCAGTAGCCTTGTTTTGTTTATCTACAAAAATATCGTTGATAGTACCCACAAGAAAGGGCTTATTGCTAGGTGGTTATGCCAAGGTGGTGGGAATGGTGAGAGTTGCAGAAGGCTGTGGGGTGGAGAATGGACTAAGGCTAATATAGGACTAGGAATTGTGAAGGACTCTGAGGGATAGTGAATTGGGTAGGGGTGGTGATATTAATGGTGGTCAGTAAGCAAGGGCAGAAACAAACTGTCAACAGTTGTCTTGTATAATTATGTATGGACGAGCTACAATTTCATAAACTGGTTCGTAAACATATTTTCTCCAGCTTTCTATCAGTTTGTGAAGGAACCTGCACAAATGCAGAGAAAATAGAAATCCTCATCTCGAATAGCACCCTGCACTGATCAAATTTATCTCATGAATGGATGGACTAAGTACACAACCAATTTCTAGGAGAGTACCTTTGAAGTGACTGTTCAGTAGCTGTGGAGTAACCACCCGCATGGGGTACCACATCGCCGGCCGCAAAAGTGGGGGTGGGGGTTAATCATCCACCTAGGTACATATGGCAGTAGTACCTTAACCACTAGTACCCCATGGAGAGAGTACCTGCATGGCTAATCCCATGCACATGAGCTCGTGTAATTATTTTAGTAATCTTATCAACATATTTAACCTTTGGTCACCTATGTATAGTTTTTACCTCAACTGTCATATAGGGGTTTTTGGTGATGTTGAACTCAAATATTAGTGTACTAAGCTTGAAAATAAGTCAGAAAGGGGTTAAAAAATAATGGAATGTTTGGCACCCTCTATGGGCCAAAGTGCTGTTACTAGCAGCGGTAGGGGGAGTACCTGATTGAAGGTATTCCAGAGTCGCTGCAGAGGTACTCACTACTGGTGGCTTACAGTGTGACTTTCAGTCCACCTAGCTGGTAATGCAGAGCTACATATGGAGGGTACTGCTAAGTAAACATAACTGTAATGCACCATGGCTTGTGTACTTTGCACTACTTAGCTGTAGGTCGCATCGATGCTGCATCAAGGGGGTACCCCTGGAGTAGAGCTTAGAGTACACATGAGTAGCCTAAGCTCGGGTTACAATGTGAGTAGGAATCTTGCTGTGTAGTATAATCATACACTTTCCCGCTTTACCCTTACCAAAGTTGTTTGAGGATTCATTCATTCATCTGTGGTTGCACCATATATTGTGATTGCGGCGCGTTGTGGTGTGAGCTGGGTAGGAATGGCGCTGCTGTCATGGTCATAGGCTGATTTGGCTGGTAGGTGGCATGCGGCTGGCCACACTGTTGTGTCTGTGACAGATTGCCTCATTGGTATCCAGCCTACGGGGATTCCCTCTCTGTTGCTTGAATTCAATATCAGTTTGCTGAAAAGAAGAAAAATTGTCAGAATTGCAGTAATCTCAACTAAATTATGCAAACTCTATAACTTAAGTGGCTAGGGTGAGAAACTTGCATGCATGCTGCTTTGGTATTATGGTAATCCTTTCTTATGTACCAGGTTTATATACTCGTCATAATTTTTTTCTTCGAGTCAAACTGCGCTCCGAGTCAATGCACACGGCATACAGCAACTTACACGCGTGTGTATGTAACACCCATTTCAGAAAAGGAATTGTGCGTGTGACTATATGGCGATTGACAGTATAAACAGAATTTATTGACAGGCAAGTACTTTTGAAATTTATGCAAAAATGCCAATTTTTTAAATGGAGGGAGAGAAAATTGATATTTAGCTATGGAATTCATTTTCAGTTTCGGAGTTCTAAAGTTTGCTGTGGAAGCAGAGAAATGCAGTTTCTTCACATGGGAGGCAAATTTCACATACACACCAATTTAATAATTAAGTAGTATACCAGCACAAGGAGAGGGTGCCCAAGAACTCCCAATTTGAGAGTCGCCATTGGTTTAAACGTTAAAAGCGAAATCGTGACGAACATTTCAAAATTTTTATGTTAAGGGATATTTTCTTATTACAAAACCGTTGGAGCTGAAGACTCAAACCCCACTGAAAGGGTTTATTCAGATTTTTAGTATAAACGGTGAGGACGAGTCGTATGTTAAACACCAAAGGTTTCCCGTTTTAATAAATCGCCGTTCCGTTTTCTTTACGTTTTCAATTAAAACCCTTAATTTATGCCTTCTGGTGCATTTGATTTTCTTAAATTAAAAACACGTACAAACATGAAAATAATCTAAAAGAAGAAACACCAGACAGAAACAAGCACACACATCAGAATCCCTGCACACATGCACCCAGGCATGACGAGGAGGAAGTGAAAGTATATGCCGAATTCCCCCCCCCCCCGGCCGATTTGAGTGAACATCGCCGCTGAAGGTAATTTTGGGCAAGAATTCATGATATTTTAAGCATTTTGACAATAAATTAGTGGTAGGAGTGATTTTGAACATTTTTTGTGTCAAAAATCGGAGATAACTGGAAAAATTCCAAGTTTTTTCAGGACATGCCGGTTTCTCCAAAAAGTCAAATCGTGTTCTAAAGCTCGCAATTCCGTGAATTTTCTCTGGTTTTCCGTTCTTTGGTCTTTATCACAGTGGGTCATGGGAACATTCATGACCGACCCAAAAAGCACCCAAATGGTTTGTGCGTTTGCCCACTCCATATTGCTGTAAATTCTTTTGATATTTTTTGGGGCAAGTTGCTATAATGAATGGGCTTGACCGCCCTCGTCGGACCACCACATTTTTTGAAGAGCGCCCCCAATTTTCCCAACTTTGAAAATTTTGCAAGTTTATTGTTGGTATCTTAAGAAAAATATACTACGAATGGTTAGAAGGCGTATTATTATTGTCATTAAAGAAGCATTTTGTAATTAGAATCTGATTGTAATTTAACGGTGAGGCTGGAAACGCCAAATTTCTGTCCGTCAATTGAGAAAATAATGGCACCTCACTAAAATTACCTCTAATTTGACTTGCTTGAACCAACTTAACCAACAAGCTTTACCATTCATAGGCATAGTGTTTACTAGCCAATTACAAATGCAACTGTGTAAAAATCTCAATTTCTCTTGAAATTTGGGGGCACCCTTCAAAAATGTGCTGGTAGTGGTAATTGCATTAAAAGCAATGTAGCCACTGAAATCTTGCACTAACTAGGATTGTTCTTAATATGTATGACCTGTAAGGGTTTTTTATGGTTGTCATTTGTAAACCCTATTAATTGACATTAAGTGCAGGCAGTTTGCTGGCAGTTACTGGCTCAATTAGCAAAGCAAAACAACCACTCAACATAAGGTCACCAAGTGCAACTCATTGTGGTTTCTCCCTTCTAAGTTCCATTGTTCAAATGCACTTGTTCATTCTCTTTGAACTTGTTTTATCTGCTCTCAGAAAAACTAAAAAATGCCCATGTGACAAAGTTCAACAAGAACAATTTTTAAATTCTTTTAAAAATCTCTATAATAAAAAACAACTACAGATAAGGCAACATTTTTAAGCATAGCATTGCCAACTAAAATTGATATTCCAGACATAAAAAATTCCTTTGAAATCTCTTTTTTACTCTAATGGCGTACATGATTGTCATATCCCATGATACTCTACCAAGATGAATTGTTAATTAAGGACAAAAAGCACCTTCAGTCTTCTCAAAATTCATCTTGAAAAACAGACTTCTTCATTGTTGTTAGGGCCATTTCTGTTCAATATATTAAAGGTCCATGGCCCGATCGCTAATAGCCTTGTCACCAGGGACCTTAAATTTTACCGGAAGTGGTCCAAATTTTGGTATCAAAAGAAAGCTACTATTCTTCTCATTTACCTTGTGAAATCTTAGGGCTAAAGGATGTTTAGTTTGGAAGTTATGAGCGAAAATGTGCCCCATTTTGGTCGACAAATATTAATTTTACACAGCACTCTATGTGGGGCTTACAAAATCACATTTTTAGGCCTCACATCAAAACTGATTGAAATATCGGCGCAAAAATTTACAGATGGAGTTTTGGGGTGAAGTCCATTCTATCAAGATGAAAACTTCATCTACTTAAATCGGGCCATCCCCCTTTAAACATTAAAATAAAGTTAACTATTTCAAGGGGCATCTTGTGATTCACAGGTTTGTTCCCCAATATACCTGACAAAAAAGGTTGATACGTACCATCTTAACTGTTAGCCTACGTACCCACATGTGCCTAATCTAACATGCAGACTTATTGTCTCGGCAAAGAAATTGGAAAATTGGTATTTTGTCCGTAAATGGACAAATTACAGCAGTGGCCTATGGTACGAGTGTGATACAAGCTTTTGTTCGTAACACAGTGGTACCATAAGACACTGCTGTACCACTGCGATACAAGCTTCTGCTCGTAACACCAAAATGCAAGATTAGAATCAAGTGAGACAAAACAGATGTTAAAATCACAAAATGCCCCAAGGAAAAAAAAAATATCACACTGCAATAATCGACTAACAATATGAATTACCTGTGCCCGATGACATATTGTCCATTGGAGATTTCACTTTCTTTGAATAAGTGATGGTAAAAAAATTGTGTATTAGTTTGGGTTGTGAAATGAAAGGTCCACTATTTAAAAGCAAGTTTAAACATTTAACAAATTTTGGAAACTGTTAGGCGGTCTCTTGACCAATATTGACAGGCTTACTCACTGCAGTTCACTGAAATGGTGTTGTGTTACAAATTTAGAATGCAGAATTTTCTGAACCCACTTGTTAACACACCGCACTAGACTACACTGCTGTTGTTACATGGCAAGTTCCATCTGCACATCATATCGAGGTAAGTACTCGTGGAAGAGGTTGTAATATTGGTTCATTTCAATTTGCTTGAATACTTTCCTTTATCATTTAGTAGACATGAATACTTGAATCCCATTGGTTAACAGGCCAATTAATATATTTCCATATTGCGTGGTAGGAATTTGCTAACCACGTAATATATCCCGTATTACGCGAAGATTACACCAAGTATTAGACCCCTACTTTACATACATTAAATCTATTTATGTAATGATCTTGTGCATCTGTGGAAGAGACTGCTCTGCCAGCCCCCCTCTGAGAAGCACAATCCAATATGGCCCTTTTTGCAACACACTTGCTGTGTGTGATTGTTCAATGCAAAACATTGATAAAGTCATTTATTCCTATGTTCTTCATGTATAAATAAATTTGGAAATTCCCCTGTGTTTTAGAGAAATGGTGGCTATTGCTAGGAAGTCTTTCAAAGAGGTGAGTTAAATGTTTCCTCAGTCTACAGTGCAGTGGGGCAGGCATACTCTGCAGAATTCAACTACTGTGCAGTTCCTCTGACATGACAGCCTGGTCTAGGATTGCTTTGTTGGGCATTGGGAAAGCTGGTCTACAAAAATTATGTTGTTGTTGATTTGTACTTTGTAGGCCTCCATAGATACTAGAGATAGGCCTAGACTAGGCCAGAGGCCTGTTGTCTAGGCCTACTGAACCTGTTTTTAATTTAGTTGGAAAGCCAAAACTTAGTGCTTGTCCATGACATGATCTACCTCTGGCTGTGCTATTCCAGATTTAGATATGATCTACTTGAGGCTTACCACTTCAATATTCATGTCTACTAAATGATAAATTTGTTATCCCCTGTTTGTTCTACGCAATACGGAAAATACCTATGGTTGGGTGCCATATCACATTCGGCCTGCGGCCTCATGTGATACAGCACCCAACCATAGGTATTTTTCCGTATTGCGTGAACAAACAGGGGATAACTAATAGTACCACACATGTCAGTTATATACTTACCCCTCTGGGCATATTTGATTGTTGAGCATACATTATTTGATTTGGGTTCACAGGGTTAATAAGCATCTGATGACCGGGTAGGATTTGGCCCTGTTGTACGGGGGAGGGTGTCAGTGCTGGCCTGTTAGGGGCCCCCTGCTTATTCATGTCATGAGGAGCGCCAGTCCCGAGTGCTGTTGGGGGCGGCTGCTGAGGGACTGCGCTGGGCGACGCAGAAGGTGACGGAGACCCGGTCAAACCCGGTCCCTGGGGCTGGCCGGGGATTGGACTCGGGTGCCGTGGTTGCTGTAATGAGAAGAATACTTTGATGGGTTACACTTAATCATTCATGACAGTGCTTGGACTTTCTGCAGGAACACAAAATGCATCATGTTTCAATTTTTATCTTGAAAATTTCACAATACATGCAACAATCCCCTCCCCAACTTTATATCTAAAAAAATTTGCCTTTCATAATGCATGTGTGCCTAATCTTAGGTGCCGATACGGTGACCTCTTCCAAGAAATTCTGTTATGACAGAGTGACCTATGGGATACTGCAATACAAACAATGTAATGGAAGAATTATCTGTTTCTGATTCAAGTGAAATTATGTAACTAAGTTCATGTTGGTAATTGGTTGACTTTCCTAAAACAAAGTTACACACACATTGTAAATGGTGGGGAACCTTTACAGGTATTGAAAATTCTAAAAACCATTTGATTTTCAACTGTCAGTAACCTAAAATGATTTTTATATGACCTTTGACCAGAATTCAAATAATCAAAACCCTTATGACCCCACTGCTCACAGATTATTCTTAGTACATTGTAGATGCCCATCTTTTTCTGTGGAAGTAATTTTCATAGTTATCAAAACGACTCCAAGATGACACTGGACTACTGCTTAAAATCCTGGGAATAGTGGATCATCTTGAGTAAGTTTAAGAAATTTCAACAATGACCCCTAGATACCTTTGCCTCACATTTCTCGACACCTTAACATCCTGACCCCAAGTATTATTTTGCAATGCCATCAAATCCAACCTCGAACTTTGCAAAAACAAGTACTATGAAAATAGATGGAGACAAGCAGATCAATCAGGTTATAAAACAGAAAACAACTCTACTAAACACAGCATCTGGATATCTATTTAGGGTCACTTTACTTTTACTTGGCTTAAGGACCTTCATACTACGCTGCATTGCGCAGTGCAGTGCCGATTATCGATCACTTGCTTCAGCAACTCAACGTAACCTGCTGCAGCCTGCAGTTAAAATAATTTAACTCGGTTGCAATCCCGCAATACAGTATACTGGACAGAGAACGTTAATTCGTAGCACTGCAAACCCCTTTTTTTTGTACTTTCAACTTTATCGCAACATCCAATTAACGTTAGCATTGACTATTCTAGCTAGATCACAAAAACAATCACACTTGCAATAGGGGGGTGGTGCTATAAAGGTCATAGTTTTCAGAACATTTTGAAACACAGATAATTGATGACTTTAATGACATCCCATTTTTGTAAAAGGTGAAAACCAGGGTGCCTGCACAAAATCCCAAATAGCTGCCAAATTGTCAAAATTTCAATTTACTTATTTTGGTGGCAATACCCTTCTATACAACTTTCATCCTACCATAGAGACTTTCATGATATTTGCAGTCATAGCTCAAATTTGGGCTGCGAGGGCCCTTTTTTGGTCGGGGCACCCTGGTTTTTTCGCACTTTTCCATTTTTTCTTCAAAAATGGGAATCAGATCGTTAAGGTCGCCAATTTATGCTGATTGAATTGAAAAGAAATATGACCCAATTATGAACCCTCTATAGCCCACCGTACGTTGGAAATAATTCCGCATACAATCGAGTTTAGTGGTGGTAATTATTGCAAAACTTTCTTACCTGGGTTATACTGTGGCGTATGCCCTATTGTCTCTGGCTGGGGTTGACTTCTGATTGTTGATGCCTTGGAGCTCTGTATTTAGACTTTAAGGAAAAGTCAATTATGAAGCTTTCAATTTTAAGCATGGTAACCATCTCCTAACCAAGCAGAAAGCGGGTTGCCATATTTAACATTAAACTCTTATCTAATAATGTATCCACCCCCTTGGCTATGAAGATTTTGCATATTTTTAATAGAGTAAGTGGATACGGTCCCTTGTACAACATGTTAATGGGAGGGGAGGTCCTGGAGACTAGACTCAAAAGCACATTTCCTATTGAACACTCACATGTCAAGATACTTCAAGACATTAATATTTGTGAAATAAAAATTTCAATGTTTGATCGATTTAGAAATGGGGCAAAACATGATTTTTATGCTGGCCCCGAAAAGAGACTATTTTGTTTTGCCATTTTTTTCACCATGATGCACTATAAATTGCCTAACAAGCTTGTGAGTGAGAATACCCAGTAGCAATAAATTGGGTGTTTGATATACAGTCTAGTATTTTTCAATGGGGTGGCCGTTTTTTTATGGTGCCTTTTTTCCAACCATGATTTTTTCCATTCACTTTGTACACGAGAAATTCTGGATCAATTGCATACAGCATATAATTGGTTGAAGAAACATTAATTCAGTTAGTGTTGTATGGTACTTCAGCAGAAAGATAAGTCCATCGCAATTTTATTTTAAAAAAGCACTCTTTGGAGATTTTTTTTAACATGAGCTTATAATCTTGCATCTTTTATACCAACATTAGCCATGATTGAAAATGCATTTTTTGAGGGTCATATGCACAGTTGGTTTTTTCAAGACACCCTGCAAAGTAACTGATTATCCTTTAATCATATTTGCATTTGAAAGTGCATAATTCACAAACACCTGTTTAAAAATAATTCTCTTAAAATAACCAGATTGAGCAAACCATTTGATTATAGAACATAGAATATATACACAATAATGTATTATAGTAAATTAATTCAACTTAATACAAAAACCTCAACATTTCAATTGTCCATAAATTTCTCTGATTTGCTCGGTCCAGAGTTTTAGACTACTTTTTTAGATGAACTAAAATTTAGCCCTTTTAAAATATTCACAGTTGAATTAAATAGTGGACCTTTGTTGAACTCTAATTTGGGCTATTGATTTGTGATCATTGTAGGAGTGGTCATGAACTCAGAACATAAGATCACTCTACATCATAACTATTTTCACTTCCTTTGTTTGCATTCCTATTTCTATTCAATATTATTGAATACATGTGCATACCATAAGGAATATCATGCCTCCATTTGTGATGGCTGCACGTGTGGAGTGTGCACAGTAAAGATCTCTTGGACTGGAGCATAGACCAAATAACCTGTATAACAAATTCTGTAGTCCCATCAAAGGGGGACGACAAACCCCGGAGTAAAATTGTTTAGAAATTATTAACACAACATAACTGCCCTGTTCTACCTTAAGTTGCCCATTTTCTAGTAAAATTACATAAAATGTCACAATTACCCCAAAAACAAATGTGGGGAAACATGTGACAGCACTTTTCCAATGTCATCTGAAATGACAGTGATAATATTTATATTTTTAACACTTATCAAATGACACAAAGAAAACTAACACATCCAATTCTTTTAAATCAAATTAAATTTACCAACAACTTCCTGTAAACATTTTTGACACACATTTTGCACTGCGCAAATAAAACAAGAGTTCACACAAAAAAAAGCAGCTCAATTTATTTCCTGATAAGCTGCACTGGCCTTACATACAAAATGATATTCTCAGCTTCCACAGTATGGAGTATTGCGCAATATCTATCCCCACATGTCATATGCATTTATCACGCTATGTAAATCTTGCCATTATGCCAGCGTGCCATAATCTCATAATGCAATATTTTTTGCACTAGGTTTATGTAAATTATTGTGCACCTGCATCCAGCTATAATGAAGTAGCATTACCTGAAGCATGTCCAGCAATTAATTCATATGGCTCAATTTCTTGTGGTCACAGACAGGTGTATCTATAAATAAGCGCCATCTATTTCTCATTTGCATGTCTGTGTACACTGTCTGTCAGGGTTATACGATGGAGTGCAAGCTTCTTAAGGTCACATTTCTAGATGTACGGTGCTAATGTCTCCTGTTCCACTGTCACAAGCAATCAATAGCATGTGTTGGATTTAAGCACACTGCTAGATGGCACAAAACAATTGAGCTGTGCAAGGCATACTCATGTATGCCAATTTGAACTGAGAGTGCAAATGGACCTCCGGAAACACAACACTTTGAAAATAAACAGACTGCAAAAATTCTAAAAGGTAATATTCAGTGCATAACCTCGCACAGGTTGCTCCTTGATGGCCACGCATTTAATGTGCACTTGCATGCATGGCAGATGGGCACATCCATTTAAATGTATGCAATAGGCATGGGGAAGATGGGGAAGTGCATCCAAATAAGAAAAAAAAAGCAAAATGTTTCCTGCTCAAAACATGCAACACATTTTTTATTTAATGCTGCTTTAGTTTACGATCATTGAAAGCTAACCAAAATAAAAATGGTCTATCCTTCCCCTTTTATGTTTTATTTTAATCTTTGAAGAGAGATCCTATTTTGAACATGCCAAGGTATAAAATTGAACATAGAATCAGCCGGTTGTATCTGGTTTGTTCAATTTGAACATATGGTGCAATTATCAACTTAATTGTTGCCAGTTTTTAATATGTATGAACTGAAATTTGCTGAGAATATTTACATCTTGGTGAAATGCTGCTCCTCTGTAATTATCTTGAAAGTTAGTTGAAATAAATACCTCCCTCCTCCACCAAAAATATCAGGACCTGTGTCTACATGTATGTTCATTAACACGTAGATTCATTACTACTCCCGTAAATCTTAATTTTTAATTTAGCACAACTTGAGGTTCATCAATACAGTAATCTCTCATAAAACAAACCAGCTATCCATTTGGTGAACTGTCAGTCAAATCATTCTACCGAGTAATTCTTGTCTCTAATAATCACAACACCTGTTTAAAAAAAATAATCTTAAAATAACCAGATGGAGCAACCAATATGATTATGAACTACAAGATATACAAAAATATTAATTATAGTATTACATTCAAACTTAATACAAACACCTAACATTTTTCAATTGTCTAAATTGTCTGATTTTGCTCGAGTCATATTAATACTACTTTTTTTTAGATGAACTAAAAAATAGCCATTTTATATTCACATTTTAATTAAGGGGACTTTTATCTGAAACATCAATTGGGGGGCTATTGATTTGTGATCATTTGTAGGACAATTGGCATGAACTCAGAACAAAGATACTTCTACAATCATAACTATTCACTTCATTTTGTTACATTCTATTCAGAATTATTGAATACATGTGAACCATAAGGAATATCATGCCTCCATATTGTGATGCTGCCTGTGGGTGTGCACATAAAGTCTTCTTGGACCTGGAGCATAGACCCATAACCTGTATACCAATTCTGTAGGACCCATCAAAGGGGACGACAAACCCCGGTGTAAATTTTGTTTAGAATTATTAACCCAACACAAATAACTGCCCTTTTCTACCTTAAGTTGCCCATTTTCGAGTAAACTCGAAAATCGGTCCAATTAACCAACCTTACCCCAAAAACAATGTGGGGAAACCAGGTGGACAGCCACTTTTCCAATGTCATTCTGAATGACAGTGGAAATATTTATTATTTAACACTATCAAATTACCAAAGAAAACTAACACAGATCCAATTCTATTTTAAATCAATTAAATTAACCAACCCTCCTGTAAACATTTTGACACACATTTGGCACGTGCGCAAATAAACAAAAGTTCACACAAAAAAGCAGCTCATTTATTTTCCTGATAGCTGCACTGGCCTTACCTACAAAATGAGATTTTCTTCATCTTCCACAGATGGAAGTATATGCGCAATATCAACCCCACTGTCATATGCATTTATGACCACGCCTATTAAATCTGGCCATTACTCGCAGCGTGGCCATAATCTCATAATGCAATATTTTTTGCACTAGGTTTATGTAAATTAGTGTGGCCCTGCATCCAGCTAAAAAATGAAGAGCATTAAAACCCTGAAGGCATGCCAGCAATGATTCTATGCTCATTTCTTGTGGTCACAGACAGGTGTATCTATAATAAGCGCCATCTATTTCTCATTTGCATGTCTTTGTATCACGGTCGGTCAGGGTTATACATGGAGTGCAAAGCTTCTGTAAAAGGTCACATTTCTCGAGATTCTGGTGCTTAAATGTCCCTCCTAGTTCCACTGTCACAAGCCAATCAATTAGCATGTGTTGGAATTAGCACACTGCTAGATGGCGCCAAACTCAATTGAGCTGTGCAAGGCATACTCATGGATGCCAATTGAATCGGAGATTGCAATGGACCATCCGGAACAACACTTGAAAATAAACAGCGCAAAAATTCTAAAATGTAATATTCAGTGCATAACCACCACCTCGCACAGGTTGACTCTTGGATGGCCATCCCCCCCCCCCCCCCCCAAATTTAATGTCACTTGCAAATGCATGGTCCGATGGGCACATCCTTTAAATGTAGGCATAGGCATGGTGAGATGGGGAAAGTGCATCCAACTAAGACAAAAAAAAAGGCAAAATTTTTCCTGCTCAAAACATTCAACACATTTTTTTATTTAATGGCTGCTTGTAGTCTACTATCAATTGAAGCTAACCAAATAAAAATGTCTATCTTCCTTTTCTGTTTTATTTTAATCTTTGAAGAGAGATTCCTATTTTAAATATGAAAGTAATAAAATTTGAACATGAAATCAGCGGTTGTATCTGGTTTGTTCAATTTGACTATGTGGGCATTATCAACTTAATGTTGCCAGTTTTTTTTAATATGTAGAACGGAAATGTTGCTAAGAATAGTTTACATCTTTGTAATTGAAATGATCCCTTAATTACCTTGCAAGTAGTTGAATAATACCTCCCTCCTCCACCAAAAATATCAGGACCTGTGTCTACATGGTTCATTAAATGTAGATTCATTACTGGCTTCCCCGTAAATCTTAATTTTTTAATTTAGCACACTTGAGGTTCCATCAAATACAGTAATCTCTCATAAAACAAACCAGCTATCCATTTGGTGAACTGTCATCAAAAATCATTCTACCGAGTAATTCTTGTCTCTAATATCACAAACCCAAATCCCCATGGGTGTTCTCAATCCCATAATGCATTGTAAAAAAAAAACAAGACATGTATAAATTCTTTACTGTACAACCAGTCAGTATTTGATTATACAGACTCTTAATCAGTACTTACTTCGAGAACATACAATATCTTTTTCCATGTGCATCCAAAAGTACTTTTCTATGCTAAACATTTTTTAACATGGGGTTTTAAAGTTGGCTGTAGGAATAAACGCATCAAGTGCTTTTTAAAATTACCTTAAAAAATTATCTGCTAAACTCGGCATTGGTGCTGTGGGGAGTGGATATTAGTGACAAGTTCAATGTCTCACAAGGATGCAATACTGTAGTGTAGTGTAGATCCAGTATATGCAACTTATTACTTACCAAGCTGCACGGCAGTCTGTGGACTGTGGTAACTTTAATTGGAGAGAAAGCGTGAAAAGGTGGTCGTGCTAAAATAAGCCCTTATATTGTTGGTGACATATTTCACAATCAGGAAAGGGTAGAGAGGGTTTTCCCCACTGAAGAAATAATAATAATTTTCTGGTTTTGATAGAATTCTGTTTATTCCCTGCTATTTGGATCATATCAACTGCACACTTTTAAACATACTTTTAGGCACTGGTAAGCAATATTGTACACTTAAGGGGCAACAAGAGAATTTGAGGCACCCAAATTTTGTTGTCATAAAAGTAATTTTATATAGAATAGCCACTCAATAGATTTCTTACCTTGGTATTTGGCTACGAAAGTTTCTTAAACGAGAGCAAAAAGATTTTTTATTTGCTTTAAAAAATTTCAATATAAAAATGGCTTAATTTTGTAATTTGCCCCGATACGAAATTAAAAATTTCAAAATTTTGTACCAAAGAAACAATTTCTCAGCTTAATCCTTTCAGACAGGTATATTTTTTTGATGAAAGCTTTTACATCAGGGAAAAATCAGTACTTTCATTGTTTTAGGACACCGTTATGTGAAATCTCTTGTTGCCCCTTTAAATGAAAAATTTTAAAATGTCTTGGATAATACATTTGAAATCCAAGGTATATGAAATTAGAGTTCTTTTAGAATTTGATAAAATCTTTCAAAAAATTATTAAACAACATGAACACAAATTGATAACAGTCAATGTGGCATAAGGGCCCACACTAACTTCAACAATCATAGCATATACCTGTGGCTAACTCCAATGAAAAATGTTGCACGCATGAATTTAAAGTTTACTTGGTGCTTCAAATTATGCTTCCTATAACTAACTAGCAGTCTAAACTTCTTTGCGCTTTTTGTTTTCTTTAATTTGATTTATTTTGATGACAATTTGAGTTGGAAGGAACTGTCAACTGACCAGTGGTGAGTAGCCCAATTCGCAGTAAAATCTTGATCCATGTGTTTTGTGCACATCACCAACGATATTATTGTGTTTAATGCAGCTTTGTTACCTCTGCAACAATCCACGATATAATTCAACCCAGATACATATTATAATATCATTAATGGATGCTGTCAGGTTTCAGGTATGGGTTTTGAAATGTCCAGTCAGTCCGCAAAAACATTAAAAGTTGGTTATTTTTTATATAACAGGTATAAAATAAAAAATCTATTAAAATAAAACAATAAAATAAATAAAAAATAATAAATAAAATAATTTCCTCATTCTAAGTTTATTCTATCTTCTATCCAACTGGTTCCTCATATAAAACCACATAAAAATTGTTGCCTGATCTTTAGTTAAGAAAAATATTCACTCAAAATGTGTCCCGTCAGTCACGTTTTGCCCCTCTGTCCCGTCAGTCACTGTGCAATTCGATCCCCATCTTTTTGGCATGAATGATTAAAAGAAAGTTATTTCCCCTGTTTGAACAAAAATAACATTCTTCAGAGGATAGTAACTTTGCATATCCATTTGATGAAAAATTAACAAAAATGACAAATATTGTGTCTTCCAGCCCTATAATTTTGAATTTTTGCACATTTTTCATGTACATCAAATGGTGAAATTTTAATTTAGAATCTTAGTTTTTACTTCAGATTCAATTCTGAAAAAAAAACCACAATTCGGGCCAACCAAAGTTTTTTTTAATGCTCATTTTGCCAATTAAATTTCCACCTGGCATGCAAATCATGGTAAATCTTGACCAAATTTGTTCTTTTATCGGTACTGAGTTTAAGTGGCCTATTTGATTTGGACTCCCTCACATGAGATGTCTCAAATGAATGTTTAATCAGTCATATCTGATTATTTTTGCTATTATTTTAAGTTTTTATGGCACAATAAACCCCAAAAAGGTACATTTTGAGCAATGTCAGTATTGCTGTAAAGAACAATGTAGAAAATGTTCCAATGACCCGTCATCACGTCCCGTCAGTCACTATTTTGATAGGCCAGTTTTGGAATACTCAGGTTTTTATCTATTGATCATAATTGTTTAGAAATTTTTTTATGTATCAATGCTTAATTTAACAACAATTTCTAATAAATTCTCATCTGAAAACAGATAGCTTTTTACGAAAATCTACTTTTTCAAAAAGTGATGGTACTTTTTTGTCCCTCATCCACGCTCACTTCAACGTGCAGCCATTCAGGCAAGAAAACATTGGTTTCAATTTGTTTTTTTAAATTAAATATGAGAGTTCTCTTCTTTGGAGTGTACATTTTGGGGCTGTGCCATGCAGATTTTTTTTTCGGCCATGCTTTGAAAAACTAAGGTGCTTAAATTTGTCCGTCAGTCACATGGAGTTAGCCCATGTTGTAAATCACATCTGGGACCTTTTTCATCTCATTGAAGTTTCACTCTAGAAGTCAGTTAATATAAGATGAAAAATGTAAATCAACTTCAACTTCAAGGATAATTTGATTTGTTCCACAACATTTGTTATGCGAGGGTCATTATTTATGTGGGGAATGATTTAAGGGGAGAATCCAGAAATAAATTTAAAGTGATAGGGGAATATTAAAATTTTCATAAAGAGCGGTTTTGCGGTTCGTGAATGGCCTTATGCACCTTTGCGTGATGTGACTTTGACCTCAAAATGAATAAGGGTTTGTGTGTAATATACCAAACCAAGTTTGTTACAATTACAGTTCAACTTTTCAATTCAGTCAATCTTACATTTTCAGACTATCTTACAACTTGACCTCACATGAACCTTTGACCTTGGTATGTGACCTCATCAACAAATGAGGATCCCACATAGCATGTGACTCAAGTTTGGTTTAAATCCATTTAAGTATGCGGAATTTGCGGATACAGGCAAATGTACACAAAATTCACATTTGTTTTTTAGTGAAATTTTAAAACTATAATTTCCCGTGGTTCTCGGCCTTTCGCGCTCTGCTATATTCAAAGAATATAAGCTGTGGGCCGCCCATGAACCTTTGTCCCTGGCACATGACCTTTTACCTCTCAACTATGAGGGATTGCATGGTGCACCTATGGCACAAGTTTGGTTCCATGGGGGGAGGGGGGGGGGGGGGGGTGGGGGGGGGGGGGGGGGGGGGGGGGGGGGGGGGGGGGGGGGGGGGGGGGGGGGGGGGGGGGGGGGGGGGGGGGGGGGGGGGGGGGGGGGGGGGGGGGGGGGGGGTGGGGGGTGGGGGGGCTCGGTGGGGGTGGGGGGGGGGGGGGGGGGGGGGGGGGGGGTGTTGAACTTCAAGTTTTCAAATTTGGTCAATTTTACTTTTACCGCATTTTTCAACTGACCCACCTGACCTTTGACCTTTCCAACATGACCTTTGACCTTTCAACATGACCTTTGACCTCATCAACATATGAGGGATCCCCACTTGGCACCTATGAACAATTTGGTTCCAATTGAAGTCAACTTTTCAATTGAGGTCAATTTAAAAAAAACTAACATTAGTTACACACCCATCCACACACACACACACACACATCCACACATACACACATCCACACATACACACGCACAACTGATTGCTAAGTGTCCTGCCAGCTATCGCTGGCGGCCCACAAAAATCCCTACATTCCACCCACCAATTTTTGGCTCATGGTCAAACCATTTTTTTTTAGGCCATATGAAGTCATGGTTAAATGGAGTGAGAGTTAAGCTTATGAAGTCATGTGCTGCCAAATCACTTCTAGGAGTGCCAACAGAGCAATCAAAGTTTTATAACAGATAACATACAACAAACTGCCTTAAGTTTCAACCTTCAAATCAATGTACATCACACAATAATGCAAGTCCACATATATCATGACTTGGCATTCCTGAAAATGAAGGTGTAGTTTAAATAACAAGCAAGTTCCACTTTTGCTAGAAGACATGGGCAACTGGTACAAAACAGCACTATTGTATATACTTTGGATTAAAAATCTACATGTGACCAAACCCTCTCTGTTGGAATTTCTCTTGTGCCACCACTGAACTTCTATTGAAAATAGTATTGTTCATATCCTCACCTTCAGAAACACACAGACGCTGTGTGAAATGTCAAAACCACTGGAGCCTTCAATGAACTCTCAGTCTCAATTCCTAATGCACACTCAATGGGTCTACAAGTAACTCTTACAAATATTAGTGGGTCTTCACAAATTTGGGAATTTAGCTTAGATGAAAAGTCCTCTAGACTACTAAATCCACTTTCCCCGATGTTTTGTAAGCAAATTTACACTGCATGGGTGAAACAGATGACAAAAATTCACTATGAAAATTGATTATTATCCGACTTTACATGTATCACTGTTTTCAAAACACCCACATTGTGCCAAAACAATTATGTCTATAAGCCTTGCCCTAACATTTTTGTTGATCTATTTATATTATATCCATATTTAACACACAGTTGCTATATCATAGCCATCATTTTTATATCCAATGTTTGCAGAATCAAAATCTTTTTCCCATAGTGTGTACAGTTTTCGTTAGCAAGGTCCACACTGAAATTGTTTTGCTGTAGCAACCCAAACCTCCCATCAACACTTTCATCGCAAGGCTGGTAAATTCCAGTTAGTCCGCATTTTCTCACAGATTTCCCCATATTTTTTAGTTCTTTATCTTAAAAGTCCCAAATTTCCCTTCAAAATCCAATTATTCCTGGAAAGGAGCTTCTTAGATTCCATTTTCTCACTATATTCCCTTAGGATTTTCACAGGGTGAATATGAAATTGCGTTCTTTAGACACCAGATTTTGAGTCACTGATCCACAGCCTTCCCCCCCCCTACCCCCCCCCCCCCCCCCGACTGAATCGTTGGGCCTTAGCCGCTTAGTATAGTATGTTCTTATCGGACGTGTAAAATTTGATAGTCCTCTGCAAGAAAAAAAACTCCCTGGAACTTTTAAGGGGAGCAATAGATGACAGCTAAACAAAACAAAAAATTGTCAACAATCAAGAGGCATCTAACAGCAATATTTAAATAAGACATGTCTGTGCCCTTGTACGGATACTAAATAATCCTGCCAAGCCATTTTTAAGATAAGATCCATCAAAATGGTCCAAAATATACATGTAACGGACAGACTATGGATCGATTCTAAGGAGAGCCTTCAAATCACTCTCTGTAGACTTTAAGGAGAGTTTATAAGGAAGCAATTGCTCGTAGCGCTTAAAAGGCATCCCTGAAGTTTTGTATTTTCCTAGAACAATAAACAAACAGTAATCCAGTACAGTGGTCTAATGTGACACAGTGATGCAAACATTTGCTCATATTAATACCAAAACGCCAGATCAGAATCTGCTGAACTTTTTGGGAATAAGCTTTTCTCAACGATATCTAGTGAACCGGGGTTGCTAGAATCACAAAATGCACTTTAAATTTGCCCTCCCCCTTTAAGTTTCTTGTAAATTACATGTGCCAACTGGCCTGCACCACTAACAGATCTACAACTCTTTGATATGCATGTATTGCCCTCCATTGATCACACAAGTCCTGCACATTAGAAATACACTCGCCACAAATTTGGAGGGGGCAGTTAATCTTGTGCTGCTTTCAGAATTTGAAAGAATCTTTTGGAGCTTATGTTTACACTAAGCAAATGGCAAAACCTACATTAACCCCATCCATCCAATATATCCTATTTTGCTATGACCCCCAATTCTGTTCACCCAGTATTTTGAGCTCTACTACTCAAGCACACATTGCAGCATACATTACACAGGTAAATGGAGGTAATCAAATACATCCTAGTTCAAGAGTAGTACATGGATCCTGTCTTCAACTTCTCTTTTGATTACATTATGGCCACACCCAACAGAGACCTTCAATTGCAGGACGTACTACTTCCCCGTCGCTTTTTGAATTGCCTTTGTAATTACAGGAAACATTTTTCTTTACAAATTTTACTTCCCACAAACAAAAGACTGCACAAAGTCATTTATAAGTACTTAACCTCTCATCATGAATTTTGTGAAAAGATCATTATGGTGGAAATTTACAGCATTTTTAGTATTAGTAACAACGATCAGTGTAAGTACAAAATTGATTGAATTTGATCAACTTGGGCTAAACTCTTACCATAAGGTACATAACAATACAAATAAGCATAGAATTTTTTTGCAGTTCTCAGTTTCACGCTTGCTATATAAAATGTGGGCTGCCGAGCCTATCTTAAAACTTGAACCTCACATGACCTTTTCATGGCAATTGGGGGGGCAAGGTTGTGGGATCACAAAATGCCCCTTTAAATTTTGATCATTTACTTGAACAAGCAACACCAACCACTGATCCATTTTCTGAACCACAATGCATTTAAGCAAATCCTGAATCTTAAAGGGAATCACAATAGAAAATTTTCACACTACTGTAATTTTCTGAATATAAGCCGCGCGGTGTATAAGCCGCAGGGCCTAAAAAATCGCCGTATTAAGATTCAGACCTTAAAGTATAAGCCGCACCGCCAAATAAGCCGCACCAGCGACGGCCGACGTAAGTCGTGTATAACGTGTACATAGAGAAACAACGCATTATTCATGTTTATAAGCATATTTAGAGTTCAGTATATGTCGCACGTGCGACTATTGTTATATTTTATATTTTATAACTATATTTCAATGAACATGAAAATCCATGGAAGCAAAGTCAAGAAATACGGCCGAAATATTCCATTTTCACTCTTCGTTACGTATTAATTTGAAGGTATGTTTTTCACATGCAGTGGCTAATATTTTTGTACAGCATCGAAGTGTCCATAATATATATGTAGAAGAGACTATAGGGGTTGTCCGGCCCTTTGGACTAGTCACTACCTCCATGGAAGCTACGCCTGCGGAAAGCGTTTACTATCAAGGAAGACGGGGCCTGTTTGGAGGTCGTACCACAGAACTAGCGCGTCCCGAAGGGACCACGTCCTGGATACGGGAACCACTCCAAGCAATATCCCATTATCACATCATCATATCTAATTTTTTTGTAATTTTCCCCTATTCGCAAATCTTTTTTGTATAAGTTCATTGCTGTTTACTTTATCTCTATATCATTGCGTTTTTATATAACATTTCTCTTTATAAGAAAGAGACTACTATTGGTTTGTCGGCGCCCTTTGACTTAGTAGCCACTATCCTCCATGGAAGCTACGCCTGCGGAAGGCGTTTACTACCAAGGAAGACGTGCCTGTTGGATTCGTACCACAGAACTAAGCTCGTCCCGAAGGGACTACGTCCTGGATACGGGAACGCACTCCGACAATCCATTATCAGCATCATAATCTATTTAAAAAATTCCAAGTTCATCATTGTTGTTAACCTTTAATTTATTTATTTTTGTTCGTTTATTTATTGTTTTTATGTAAGACTGTGTATGAATGATGACTTGTGGTTGTGAAATAATAAAAAGAAAAAAAGAGAATAGGTCCCTCCCTCTTTTGCGCGGTAATAAATGGTGCTCAATTCCCAAATCCCAAATAAAGAAGCTGTCCTTTCAAATCGGTTTTCTTCTTCTTCTCACTCTTCAATCATTTCCTTGCGTCTTGGTGTGATTTACTATCGAGAAATAGATATACATGTAATATTACAAGGCTACTCGTATTTACGCGATGCGGAAAATATGTCCCCGCCGAATGTCGGAATCACTAACATGCGATAAATTCCTCTACAACACCCCACCGCCACCCCTCCCCAAAACCCAGTAACACCACCATCTCATCCCCCACACTCTGGCAAAACCCCACCGCCTCCCCAACACCCCGCAACATCCACCCTCAACACCGCAACCCCCACCCCTCCCCAACACCCCACAACTCCCCACCACCCTACCTTACCCCTCCCCAAACACTCTGCCACACCCAACCTACCCCCCATCCTCACACCACCCCCCGCAATACCTAACCCCTCCCCCAACAAACACCCCAACCCCCTCCCTATGGCATAGTATTCTCATGTAGCGAAGGAATGTTTGCCTATCTGATGTACCGTTTCCAGAGATACAGCATTACGCATATTTAATTATGCCATTTGCATACTAGGCGCTGGCTGCATACTTTCAAAATTGCCAAAGATGTGCCCCCATGATAACGCTTTCATGCAGCACAAGAATTTTTGAGTATCCAATGTACAGTGGTCAAAAATTCGCAATTACTCTGATTTTTTGCATATTGATTAGCCTCATTTGCATACTCAATTTTGTCCGAAATACGCCCCAACTGTAATCATGTCGAAAACTGTTCAGCCTGCTTATTCCACCAAGTTACATATCATTATACCTTTACGGAACTCCGAAAACTTGAAACGGCCTTGCAGACTATTTTCATACATTAAGCAAATTGATACTTCATTAGCCATATTTACGCCCAAAAGTAATCAAGGTCAGAACTTCACCCACCCCGCTTCTTTCCACCAGTTACATCATTTTCGCCTTAACGGAACTCCATATAAATCATATACAACATTGTTACATTTTTATCAACAGACGAACGGACGGACGGACGGCATACAGACGCTGCTCATTATAGTCCCCGTTCCGAACTCGTTCGGCGGGGACATAAATATAACTACCTAATATAATGATATATAACTGTACTGTAACTAAATATAATATATCAATAATAACATAACTAAATCAATAAATAAATTAAACTGAATAATTAATCAATACCCGATACATATAAAGTAATTAATATAAAGTGAATATTGTAAACTGAATAAGTATAAAACTGAACACTAAATATAAAGTAATTAATATAAACTGAAATAATGAAAACTGAATAAGTATAAAACTGAATATATATATAACATAAATATATAATAAATTTAATTAAACTGAATAAATTATCAATAAAACGAATAAATATAAAGTAATTTATAAAATAATATATGTAACTGAATAATATAAACTGGAATAAGATAAATTCAAGTAATTAAATATAAACTGATAATGTAAAATAATAAATATAAACTAGCTATAAATATAAACTGAAATATAAATAAACTAATTTCACTATTTTCATAAACTAATAACTTGATCGAGTACCCAATAATAAAAAATGATAATCTTAAACTTAATAAAATTGTAAGAGAAAATTGGAATACAAAACTTATAAATAACTAATTACATAAAAATGATAGTCGATTTCGATATAGGCCGTAAGAAATCCAATTTAAAGGTTTAGTGTTGAGTGCCAATAGTCGATACGTTCAACGTCCAGTGCGCAAAAATTGAAATGTTACAAATTGTCTCTTGTCGTTAGAAATCTTGCAGTCAAGAATAGTTTCTTAATAATAATTTTTAGGATAGGAAACAAAATAGTATCATGGATTGTGAAGGTATTGTCAAAACAACAAAGATCACCCGGATAATATCTGGTCTCTTGTCCCCCATCCAAGCACTGACCGGGCCCTACGTTGCTTAACTTCCTTGATTCACCCCTGATCAAACCGTGTAAGCCACGAAACTCAGCTTCACTTTCTCACCGCAAAACTAATACTTCAACCTTTTACTCATTTGTGTTTAAAAAAATTCTTAAACATGCTGTGAGAATGTAAGCAATTTGATTGGCTGATGCTGTGTTCAATTCTTTAATTGGAACCCAGGTAGTACGCGCTGCGTATTGATGTTATTTTTTAGGTTGAAGCGCTCGCGTCATACCGCGTTTAGCTACATTCGCGCGCGCCTTGCCAACATTGCGTCGTCGTTGGCGTGTTTGGTCGTTGCGTTCCAACGGGTTGTTTCGAGTTTTTTCACTGGGTGGTGGCGTCCTTTCTTTTGTACACTTTACGAAAGCCCGAAAGCATCGCGAAATGGTTAAGATGAACCTTAAATGATAAGCTTTTAAGAAATGAGAATAAAGTGATTATTTTTGGGAACCGGTACCTCTTTACGACGAATTGAACCTGCGACAACCATTATTTTTGCTGGAACTCAAATATGGTATCGCCTTGGGTTCAATCGTCGTAACGAGAGTACCGGTTTCCCAAATCATACTTTATTCTCTAACTTGAAGGATACCAAAAAAAGATAAACAGAAAATTAATTACCGAAACAATCACAAATAATATTTAGAATCCTGTGGAATCAAAGTAAAACAGGACTGGTCCAATTTGCAATAGGGGGGGGGGGGGTGCATGAGCAATGGATTTTTGTGAATGTCTCAATCATCATGACCTGGGGAATTCCCAGAAACCGCGAGCTTTGCTGGTTCCCAGGGCTCTTTCAACTTTTCAATCTAACACTTGTTCACGCGCTCCGGCACAACTTGATTAAACCTGGTACATGAACTGACTATTCCATTATGCTTGCAGGTAATGGTTTGTCCCTTTGTCAAATATTGTGTATTGTCAAGGGCAAATTAACATCCCGAAAGTAGACAAATTAAATCAGCCTAGTTTGGTAAATATTGTGGTATACATTGTGAATGCCGAAGGTTGAACAAATTTTCTGACAAGCTTCAAAGAGTTAAAATGAATCTTGAGGTAATTTTAATTTTAATGTGTCATCCCTTTTCCGTGAATAGCACAAGCCGTTGTTTGTGAGAATACACCATTGTATGTGGGCGTCGAATTAAATGATTGACATGTCTTTGTTTTTGAACACAAAGCTAAACCGCTTAATAAGCTTTTATAATGGATTGAATGTACTTGCCTGGTGGATTAAAGCATTCAAGTGTGTGATACATGGTTATCAAGTGGACAATACTTAACATACAAAAGGGAAGTTTGAATACAGCTTAATGACAGTATAATACCAAGTTGGTAAGAAGTTGAGAACCCTGAGTCTTCATATTGTCGGCGCTTTAATTTGTATTTTTTTTATTATCTTGTGGTTTCACACTTCAGACATCAACGTATGCCGCTTTGGGTGTTATAAGTAAGCCGCGACATCTTTGAAGCCATGTGAAACAAATGTGATAAGC
Organism: Ophioderma brevispina; assembly: GCA_023653785.1. Lineage (NCBI taxonomy): Eukaryota > Metazoa > Echinodermata > Ophiuroidea > Amphilepidida > Ophiodermatidae > Ophioderma > Ophioderma brevispina. The sequence goes on along the minus strand of JAMKCH010024285.1, from coordinate 17,186 downwards.
CCGCGGCGAATATCCGGAAAAGTACGGTAATGAAATGGACCCCTTAATGAAATCACTCCACAAATTCCAACAAAGTTTTCAGAAACGTTTTTGGATTATCATGCAGAACTGTGAATGGTACAATGCAGAGAGATCCATGACTGCATTAAAATATTACTGCTTGTTGGTATGGTTAGTGGTTGTTATCTATCTAATGTAAACCAAATTGCACAATAAGAGACTTCCCCAATGTGCCAATGTCTAAAACATTATTTCCTAGGTGGTCAACATCAAAACAATTTCAAACCAAAGTATGTTTGACCTCTTTGATATTAATTTATCGGTATAGAAAATCGGGAATGTAAAAAAATGAATTTTGCCGATACCCAATCAGATACCGATAAGGTAATAATCGGCCAGATTTCAAAAATTAGCTGATATAATACCGTTATAATCTCAATGGTTTGCAGTAAAAAAATTCATATTAGGTTTGTTGCAGGTATTCCATGATCCAGTTTTAAGAAAATTTTGTGAGAATACACTTATGTTTACTATGGTCATAATTTTGACCACAATTTAACCAATTTTTAAAATAATTCAAAATGTTAAAATATGAACAAGGCGGTTCTCGAAGCCACAAGTGTCGCCGGCTTGAACGATCACTGCTTTATGAAGTTGGCAATGATGTCCGCTAAAGAGACACAGCACTAGAGAGATGAACAAGCAAATAGTAGGTAAAAAACTCAGAATATGTAAATAAATGCATGCCAAAAAGCTACGAACCCCTCACTCTATCACCCTACTAAGTTATATAAAATTGGATCGATTAAGCCCAAATTAATGGGTCGAGCTAGTAGTTTGCAAAAATATTGGGCGAGACGCAGTCGAGACCAATATTTTAAAAAATCATAGCAAGGACCAATAATATTGGTGGTAAATCATCCAATTTTATCACATACATGTTTGGATCTGATTTTGAACTCCTCAAACATGATAATGAAGTAAATCCGGCACAGATTACCGCCAGTAGAGCAATTTTAGAGGTTTAACGAAATGTTGAAAATATGCAAATAATACTTAAATTCATGAATGCAAATAATGCAGCAAAAAGCTACACAAATATGCGGCACCTCACTCTATTATTCCATCAAGTTTTTAATAAATCGGCCCAATGCATTTTTAAAAAAGGTTAACGAGTCATACGGACATAAATACGGCCATGTGTCTTGAACTCCCCACCCAAAAAAGGTGGTGATAAGTTACGTTTTTCCAAAATGCGCTCTTGATGAATTGATATCTAAGCCAAAACATAAGGTCATTGCATGCTTTTGGTCTCATTTTAAGACCTAAATAATGCACTCTCAGCCCGTGAATGGGGAATACTCCAGCATTTTAATGAATCGAAACCGTGACTAAAAAGGACTCATGATGGAGGCAGGGTGTGGGAGGCGGGGGAAGTCGGTACAACACAAAACTCTATGAAGTAACAGTTTTCAGTGTGTATTCATTGCATTTTCACTTGCACAAGACTAAATTGGATTTTATGTTCAATACAGCATCTAAATGATGTATGGTCGAATTTCATAAGTTGGTCCTAAAAAAAATATTACATGTAGAAAATAACAAAAATTGAGCTAATTTTTATTCAAACAGAGTATTAATTTAATCAATACATTCTAGACAATTAAAAGTACACATTTTGGAAAGCTGAATATAACAAAGATGCCAAGCAGCGGTGCACTTTATCAGACAGGGTGGGTCAGAAATTACAGGGTGAAAACAAAAAAGGTAACATTTTCTTGGTCAGGGTAAACTGTGTGGTTCTTTCGAATGATAGTAGATCAAAGAAATATGGTTCTGAAAGATGCTTAGGCCCTTCAAACAGCAAGGAAAAACGAGTTCACAATACCTTGTGTTAAAGATAAAAGGTTGGTCAAAATAATGCTATTTGGTAAAATATCCATGTATAAAAGATTTTTCATATATGTTTCAGCGAAATCTGTCCTGGTCATGGTAATGGACGCAAGTTGCTTTCAAAACATATATAACCCATATTAGTGTACTTGTTTATAAAGGGTGATCAGAAATAAAAGTACACTGTAAGAGCAAAGTTGAGTGCTCAAGTGTCTAATGGACGGAAGTGAACTAATAAAAATGTTAAAGAACCAGGGGCAGCCAGAAAGTAAATAGTGTATGTGTCTCTTCTAAAACCAGCACCTCCTTGAAAAATCATAGAGGGTGATAAAAGAAGAGCAATTCCTCGATATTTATCACAGTTTTAAAATAGGGTCCCGCCGTATACACAGGAAAAATTTTTTTCGATTACACACTGATATGTTAATTATAACGCTAATTCGTCTACATGCATAAACACTTCAACTTCTAAAAAGAAGTGCTACAGTGTACAAAATAAAGCATTTATTGTGAGGATATGCACGCGACGATGAATTTAAATTACACAAAAAATGTACATTAAATTCATGACACCCTATACAATGGAACCACCCGTTCTACACTATCATATCAAATATTTCTTGGGCTTTTTTAATAAAACTGGACCAGTGCAAATAACCAGTCTCAAGCATTGTATAAAACAAGATTAAGACATGTTTTACCGATGTGACACAACTACATTTAGAAATTTATGTCACTAAAAAGGGTATGTTTACCTGTATCATTTCACTCACCCTGTATAAATGCAGGGTGTTTCTTTGCCGAATTTGCATCTGTAGGTATTCAACAATGTTTATGAAAAGAATGATTTCCCTACTCTGAATTATTTTTCAGGTCGACAGGTCAGAAATTGTGATGGAATTTTCAGTTTATGTGCAAGTCTATAGGTGCCCCCCCAACCCCCCGGGGACTGCTCCTCCACCGCTCACCCTGAAAACTGCCAATTTAAACGCATAACTTCATATTATTAACTCAAATGAAAGGGGACTTGTTGCATTACAGAAAGAACAAAATTAGCTACAAAATGACACCCCCAAATTGTTGTTCATACATACAGTACTTCCTGAAATATTTTCCTGAACATAAAAGTTTGTGGGACAAGTGGTTTTTATATTCCCACCAATTTGACAGACCATTATGAAATGGACCTAATATGCATAGGCCACTATAATAAGTAAATGACCAACATTTTTCAACAGTTCTAAATGCAACAAGTGCCGCATAATGTGCATGATCATAATGCCAACAATACTGCGTCAGTGGTTTGCCTATGTAAACTAGTAAAAAAGCAGTTATTCCCAGGACTGTAGTCTCGACGCATGCTTTGGCGAATAACACTATGTCCAGAGAGGAGCCCACTTTAATCTGACCAATGATGACTAACTAGACATGTGTTCAAGGGCCATGTAATGACATGTATGAAACATCCACTTCAGGACCAGTATGGTCAAGGTAACACTTTACTATGTGTTTTTTTCAGTTGTTTTTCAAAAGATATTTAAAATAGTACCATTCAGTTAATTATTCTTAAACAGCTGTGAAAATGTAGCAATTTCAGTGGCTTTGATGCCCAGGTCAATGCGAAAATTGAACCAAGTAGTTCGCGATGCATATTGAGTTATTTTTTTGGGTTGAAGCACTCGCGTCATACTGCGTTTTGCACAATTCGAGCCACCACCTGCCAACGTTGCGTATCGTTGCGTATGATGGTGCGTTCAAGGGTTGTTCGATTGTTGTACTGGGTGGTGACAGTCTTTTCTTGGGATTTAAGCCGTAAAGTATCGCAAAAATTGGGTTAAAGATGACCTTAAATTGTTGAAGCTGTTTTAAAGAATAAGCAGAGTAAAGGTATGATTTTGGGACCGATACTCTCCTTTACGACTAATTGAGAACCAGCGACAACATTATTTCTGCGTGGAAGAACGGCCTCCGGCCTCGTTCCTCCACTTAAAATAATGGATGCCTTGGTTTTAGTTCGTCGTTAAAAGAGGGTAACGGTTCCCAAAATCAACTTTCTACTTCTAAATTCATACCTGGAGTGCATAATAAGGGAGAAAATGGAACTTCAATGACTTATTTGCTAATTTTTACTCAATTTCAATACACAAAGTTATTATGTTGCTTCATGTTCTATTTGTTGAAAAGGCATAACCCCACACAGTTAAACATTTTCTAGAAGGAAATTTGATGAGAATCAAATCTGAAGAGAAAAAAGTGTAGGGGCAATGGGGGTGAGATATGGCTATTACAAGAAACACATTTTTGTGTTCCTTGAAAGTAAAATGTTTTCAACCATGAAGTGCTTCTACTTCACCCTACCCAAATTTTATGGCATATTGAATTCCTCATGAAATTTCCTTTTAGAAAATTGTATACTTTTGTATAGGTATGGTGAATACTTCTGATGTTATGCAACTTGAAGCGCGATAGATGCGATTTTTTAGAATCACGCAAGTAAGCTATGGGTGGCGGAGTTCAAGGACACTGCCCTACACACAAAGAACTGAATCTCCTGGGAATGCGGTAATGCAAGACAAAGTCACCTTGGTTTATTAGGACCACCTATTGACAAGAATATTTTTTTTCAACTACCAATGGGACCATCCTTCATCAGTTTAACCCTATGCTCAGTGAGGGAAAATTGCTTCTAATTATTAAACCAACTGTCTAAGTGACTCAGTTTTTGAAGAGTTATCCTTTTCAATGCCATCCTTAGTATGCTGTTGTATTCTCCCCTTGTGAGCCCCAGGCATTTGAAATTACCACCGTTAATGCATGTTACGCTATGTTGTTACTAACAACCGGACAAAATGAAGCGTGAGCTGGTTCTTTTCCCTTAGCAATCTTTTTGTATTGACATTACATTTGGAGATAGGCAGGAGATAGCAAAACCTGTGGCTCGCAGTATTATCTCTGCCCTACACATAATTACCAAACATTGTACATGTATGTCCCTGCACAGTATTACCCTTTCACATGGAAATTCATCAATTGTAAAGCTAGAATGTCATTTTGTGCAATGATGCTTCCCCGCTTGTCAAAATGTGGCATAACAGATTGCTATTTCTCAAACTATTTCATGTATCATGTGAATTCAATTCATGCAAAATGATTTCTTTGTGGGGGAAAACCAAATCAGTCTCCAATTGGACTTTATGTGTCATCTTCCGAGCTTCATCTTCAAAAAATCCTTATTTGACTTGTGGTTCCTAGATATGAAATGGCGCATAATTCACCAGGAATTGTGATAGAGTCTTAGTTCCCTCCTTGAATGCACACTTCAATTGCGTTATCCATTCATGGCCTCGGTGTAATTTAGTGCCAATGTGTTAGGTCCACCTAAGAAATGGTGTCAACAAGTCGTAGCTCTTTAAACCGGGCAGCCTATTGGCTAACCGTCCACAACTCGGAAAAAATGAATGTTGAAATTGCGTGCAGAATTCTGGTTTATAAATGCCAGATTCTCACATGACCCCCATAATTCCTCCTCAAAACCTTTGGGGGCTTAAAGAGGATTTTCTGCTATTTCTTCAGATTCTTTCAAAACTGGGGATGGCATTATAATTGAGCATTGGACTATACTCGGGTCCTGGAGGTATTTACTCAACATATAAATATTAATCCCCAATCACAGTCTCCAAACTTTTTACTCCCACGATATGAATATATACCTAATTTTGGCTCAATAGTTAGTGCTATGAGCTGACTTCCAAGCCCTCTAATTTAAAAAAAATATTAGAATGCTCGAAAGTTTAGGGTTTTTTGTCAATATAAAATACACACCCAAAAAAGGAAAATATTCCCTTTTAAATAACCTCTGACTCGTTTAAGTGATAATGTAACATGGCCATTTCATGATGTGCAAAATGACTTGGACGAATTCTCGAATGTATTCTTAAATTGTGTGCAATGTCATAAGGTTTCTCCAACATGCCAAAATCTCAACATAAACAGGAGTCTATAGGCCCTGAAGCAGAGTTGCATGGATGCCATGCCATTTAAAATTCCCTTAGAGGGCCAAGCTTGAAAAGCCATTAATTCATTTACATACAATCAAGGCATTCACATATAGGGTCAGTCGGTGTCAACTCACAAGATTGAAGCCTCAGTAGTAACATCTAAATCTCATCTTTATGAGGCATGTCCGGCCTGTGCCAAAAGTGATGCATCGTGAAGTTATAAATGTATACCTGCAGCTACAATGCCATTTATGTCAGTAGAAAAAAAATTCTAAGAAAAGTATACCTGTACAACATATTCATTTGAAGCTACATCCTAGACTGAGATAGATCTTTTACCATCTATATTCAATGATGCATTTTTTCTAATGATTCAGTACAATTGCTCTAGTAATTAAAATCTGATACAAACACCTTAAAAATTATATAATAATATAACTTTAGTCACTCCTGCTTTGCCAATGTTTTGTTCGACAATTTTCATTATAATTCAGACCTAATTTTGTTTAATTAACAAATCCTGTTTTTCTATTTGCCCAGTGTATAGGTTAGCACTGCTACATGAACATCCTTAAATCTTCAATACCAGCCTAGCTGTGAGGGTTTTAATGTTTTAATTTGAAAACAAAATGGATCATTTCCAACTTTTCATTGTAGAAAATAACAGAGGAGTGAACTCAGACTCGGCGAACCTGGCCCATGACTGCTTCATGATCAAGAGGGCTCAGGCAGCTTTCAGTAACCTGGAGCATGCGGGCAATTGCCAAAAGTAAGTGGGGAGTACATAATTTTCCCTTTCTTTTTGCCGTTGCCCTTTTTTGATTAGTTCCCTTGTTTTCCTTACTTTTCCCCCTTAATTGCCTTTTTCCCCTGCCTTCTCACATTGTGCCTTGTCCTTGACTTTTTCCTTGTACTTATTTCTTTTCCTTTTTCCCCTTTGCCTGTCATCATGTCTTTTTCCCCTTCGCCTATTTCCCTTTGCTTTTTATTTTTGTCAGTTCCCCCTTTTTTTTATTGCAGTCTCCCCTTTGATTGATCATTATATCATCAGACTTGAGGTCAAGACCTTTTTTTCTCAATGTTTTACTCTTTATGATAGAATTGAGCAACACCAGAGCATCAATGATGCAGTTAGCCTTAATATGAGTCTTCAAAGACAACAAACCTTTTAAAGTGACAGGAAGATTTTTTTAGGATAAAATTTCTCTCAAATGCACAGAAGCGATTGGTAGACACTACCAAGAACGTTCACGAAGGTTATTGGACAACAGTACAAAAGAAAACAGCAAACCTTGTTTGAACTGCCCTGTCTAATGTAATTGTCCTCATAGAAACTCTGTGCTTTGACTTTCTGTGTTGCATGACACGAAAAGTACTAAATCATCATATTATTACATAAAGACGCTGTTTTAGGTCTTATCCACTTCAGGTGTTGTTGATCTAATCATTGGAAAGCATTCAAATATTGCAAAAAATTGGTTCGAAAAAAAAACTTGGGGAGCTTCTTTCTGGAAATACTCAAAAGTAACTTATATAATTATTTACAATCTAAAATTGGCACATTACTACCATTTTGTTTATGATATATTTTTTTTTTAATGTTTTTACTTTATTAAAATAACTAGGAGTGAAAGCGCCACCAATACTTGCATGACAGTTCCCCTTAAGAATGGGATTTTTGGGATCCCATGCTGGCAGCACATGACATTTTGAGGTGAAATGTCCAAACTGGTGCATTGTGGTATGAACTCAATACACTCCGAGATAGCATGTGTTTGTAAGCCACTTATGACTGGTTGGAGTGAGAGAAGTTGGGCTGTTTTCCATTTAACACAGTGCGAGGTTAAAGGAACCAAACACATGTGCTTATTGCCATCATTAAATACACTATCATGTTATCAAAAGAGTCCAAATATTGAATTTGGCTGAATAGCTTAAAAGTGAAGAATAAGCCGGTAGAAATTCTCATATGATTACTTTTCCAACTGAATAATTGACGAAATGAGAAAACACAGTTTTCAATGATACAATCTCCATTCAATTATGTAATAGTAAGTGTCTCTAACGGACACTACTGACTAACACATCCGATTTTGTCCCCTGTTAGGTAGGTTGTTTTGGTCGGACATTGCAGGGTATTTTAGGATACCTATACTGTTACAGACATGCAAAAATCTTAGTTTTTTTTCATCGAAGATGGTATCAAAAAAGATCGGAGTGGATAAAAGCCACACATTACAATTTACTCTAGCATATGTGCAGCAAGCAAATGATTGGCAGAATATCAAAGTCATGCACAGAGTTGGTTGGTTTTCTCATGTAGCAGTCCATAGTCCACTGGTTCCAATTATTTTAAGATTAGGACATGGTATATACCTACTTGGATGTCATTTCCTAAGCAGCCAGAAACAAAACTTTTGATTGGATGACCGCCCAACCATCACAGTGGATAACTTTCTCAGTTCACTGACATGTAATGGATATCTGACCCCTGGGTCTTAGAGTATGATCATGTATGTGTACAATGCCCAAGAGACACCAGTAATATGCTCAGCAACCAAGGGGCCAGTTCAGTGGGTTTACTTGTACATGCATTGACATGAACCGATCTTGTGTCATTCTAGGTTATCATATATATCATAAAATCAGGGGTGTGTTTTCTCATACATTGTGAATGAAAGCTATTGAACTGGGCCATAGGAGTTCATACTTCCCTCATAGTAACAAGCGTTGTTTTAAAAACACCGTTTCTTGTAAGTTTCAATTTTGTTATCTCTTTGCACTGACTGTGTGTTAAAATATTAGAATCTTTGAATTGATAAACTACCCACAATCAGGCGCGAAATTCGACGCGAACCCGCGAACGCGGTTCGCACTGAAGTTCGCCCAAAATTACACTTGCGAGAACCAAAACGGGTTCGCGCAAAATGGTGCAATCAACAATGAACAAACGATAAAAATAGGCAGCAGAGTTTTTGCGCGATTTAAAAGCAAAATGCGCGCCGGTATTTTGAAATGGCGCGAAAAAATGCCAACGATTTTAAAGTCAAATCGCGCAAATGCGTTTCCTAATTGCCCTGCTGTCAACCTGGAACACTAAAAAAGTTTTTGCAACAACATTGCTTCAAACTTCCAAATTTTGACATCCTATTTCGTACTTTTTCCTCGGCTGAAAAATGTGGAGATAAATTTACTTTCGCACGTGGGAACCCGGGGCATGGGGAATCCCCGCCCCGATGACGTGACAGGTTTTCCACTCTTGCCCCTGAATAAGTGGTCCATGTATGAAGTTTTGTTATTTCATTCTTCCGCATTCCTACCGAAGTCCGAATTTGTTTCATTCCGAGAGATTATCCATTAATAACCAATAATGACCAAGAACCCGAACCGCGCGTGATATCTTTGTAGCCTGCGTCAATATTTTTGTTTAATGCACGCAGCAAACCATATCCATGGACGCTTCCATGGAAAATAGGTCTTGTTTCAACTCATCAAGGTTAGAGGTAGGGTTCTACACTAGGGATTTATAAAATCTTTGGACTATCTTTTGCACTTATTGAAAGCTTGGTGAGTCTCAATTTTCGCCGACGTTTTGCATATAATGATTTACTAATCATTTGTGTTTGTATTATTGAAAGCAAATTAACATTAAACAAGGTTTTGGACAAATCGTGAAAATTCGCGCTGGACCAACACAATCTTGATAGACCCAAAAATTCGCAATTTTTTCGCGACTCCTGTGCCTATATAAACATTATAAACAAGACTCTTGATTTCATGTGTGTAATATATGTCATCCAGCAATTTTTCATTAGGCACAATATGCTATTTGAGAAAAAAAGATTCTTTATCCCATTTGATATGTATACCGATAAATTCAATGAAGTTTTGGAAAATTTGAAAAGTATTAAATAAAATCCTATCAGTGGTATCGCGGAATGAGTTCCTTTTAGTGTTATTTTAAGACTCAGGTAAACACGCCCATTTCTTATTACAAATAATTGAGAAATGGTTTTTTGTTAGGTTCTCGCAAACTCCTTCTATGAGAACTTAAAAGCGGAGAACTTGAAGGTTCTAAGGTTCTCGCAAAGGTCCTTTTGGGACCTGAATAGGTTCTCGCAGAATCCGACGAATTCAGGGCCCCCTTGACAAGTCCAGATCGCTGAACCACCATGCGGGGGGGGGGGAGAAGCACTACCTATTGAAATGGATATGGCTGTATTAAAGGGTGCATTTCCAAAACCCGTGTATTTCAAACTAAAGGTTGATACATGAGTAGGTAATGCCTGAACTGCTGAAATATTAATCTCTCTTATACGAGAGGGTCTACTTTCTTACGATCTCAAGTATTCACACTAACATTATTATAACCAGCCTTGCTAAGTGCGGTTGTTGCTTTTAAAAAACTATTTTGTTGATTTTCGTTTTGATTTAGTAAATCGGATAGTGCCTTTAGTGCACTTCATTATGACATGAATTGGCAGTTATAATGTAGCCTACTGGATTTTTCAAACAAGGAGCTATAGAACAGGAAAATAATAACCCGCACCCTATTTTAATCATGTTTATACCAGCTAAGATGATACATTTTCCTCTAAAATGTGATTGATTTCCATCCACAAGTTACTTTAGATTTAATGCTGATGTAGTCCCTCCTCCTACTATTAATTTTAATATTTTTATTTTCTGTGACATTATAAATTGTCACTTGTTATCTTTTAAATTCTGTAACACTTCAAAGGAAGTACCATGAAAGGACAAAGGTGGGTTTTTGACTACTAAAAACAATTTACACAATTTTGCAATACAACTTTCCAAGCTTCAAGTGGAAAACAAGTAAGAGTCCTTAAAAAAGGACAATCTGCCCTAATGAATTTGTTCTGACGTAAATTAGGCTTGTTTATTATTTTGCAATATTATGAAAACTTTGCAAAGGGTGAACATTGTTGTTGCACCCTTCCATTGCTTTAATGTACATAAAATTTATCTTTTAATTAGGACAAGCAGTTTCTTTTTTCTTTAATTATTATCCTGTATTTTTTAATGTACCTTACGACACTGGTTATACTAGTTACTTTTACTATTTAAGGGGACACGTAAAGTTGTAGAAAATGGGCGTTCCCCTTTTTTAAAGCTGAGGTTTTGGCATCTTTATAATGCATACCAAAAGTAGTAATTCACACTGAAATGAAACATAAGCAAAACATGTCATTTTTATGAACTGTCAAGTTCAATCCCGGCCCTGGCGGTCCCGGGACATAGCGGGGTGGTATCTGCCGGGACTTAGCCGGGCATGTACAAAAAAGTATTTGCCCCGTAAGGCGGGATGTTAGCCGGGATTGAGCGGGAATGTCGTTAGCTTCTCCCGCCCTGTCGGGAGGACAATCATTGATGATAGCGGGAAGTAAGCCGGGAGGTTACCAAAATTTCTCAGCTCCGCCGGGACATAAGCGGGGACTTTAACACATGTGTCACACCATATAAAAAACCAGGCTATCAGTGAGCTCAGCGTATCGGCGGTCAAATGTTTAAAAATTAATATCAATGAATCACAAGAATATGACTAGAAGTTAATTCATAAAATCACAATAGGTAGTGAAAGCTATTTGATTTTCTTTGCCTAAAATGCCAGGAATATTGTCATTCATTGCATAAAAACGGGGGCATTTTAATATGAAAATGAAAATAGTGAATCGCTATGGAAATATGACTCTGAAATAAATTCGTTAGCTCAAAACTTCTCGAACATGCCGCATGTCCGATATAAATCCAAAATTAAATGTAATCGCCGATTTCGGAACTTGTTTTTTGGCAGGTTTAATATTACCATTCAAATTTTCCATTTAATCGGATATGCGAGTTTTTTGAACCGCCGCGCCGTTCAGCCAAGAGTACGCCTGTCCAGGCTCTGTGTAATGTCAGCTCAATTTCCCGCAAGGCGCGCCGAGCTGGGGTCCCCGGCCCGGGGTCTATAACATGTAGAGAAACAAATCTAAAAAAGTAATATTGAAAAAATCTATTTTAATTGCACATAAATTTCTTTTTTTTATTTGGAAATGTGAAGAAAGATTTAAAGCCACTTATCAGGATTATCCAAGAGTAAAAAAAAAATACCTGAAATTGGCAGGAATAGCTAAAAGTAAAGGGGTAAGTCTGTAGAAATATCGGAAGTACTTCTTTCAACCCACGATTGACAGAAAAGGGAAGAAAGAAAAACGGCAGTGTTCAAAGATAGATCTCCAAGCAATAACGTGTTGTGGTAAGTGTACGTATGGACACTAATGACAAAATGTCAGATCTGTGTCCTATTAGGGTTTGCTCTGTCCTATCATTTGCAGGGTATAATAGGACACTATCCTGTTACATACAAGCAAAAATCTGAGTTTTGATTGATGTTTTCGATTTTTCTGATTTAGCAAATTCAATGATAGTGCCTTAAGTAAAATTTAACCATTTATATTGATGGGGGTTTGGGTGGCTTGGGCAATAAGATTGGAATGGTTAACTTTGGTTCAAGCAAAACACAATGTTTTCAAATCAAAAAAATTACTAACGTGTCTTTTAATTGAAAATTTACCCAAACTACTGTTTTCTCATAATTTGGTACCAGAGTAGGCTACAACTTTAATGAAAATAATAAATTTTTCCTTTTTTTCCAGGCCCCTAGAAATACAACTTGTCCAGATTATCATTGGTGGTAGGATTGCGCGTCGGATATGGGATATTTTTTTTTAAAAAACCAATAAACGAGGTTTGTTTCTCAAACTTCCGATGTGGTGAAATTTCGGCTCAGTTCTGCAATCCGGCGATCCAAAATGTGTATTGATACATAGATTATATTAGCAAGACCTGTTGTTCGCATGCCGGGACGAGCAGGGATTTTACAGAGTTTTTAATTAAAGCAGTCCCCGCCCCCATTGGCCGAGAGAATATATACGGGAGGATTGTCACACCGAAATCCCGGGGCTAGTAGGGCCGGGACATAGCGGGGGAAGTACAAAAAGTGTAAGCCCGGCTTACCAGGGATTTTGATCTCCTTAGCGGGGGACAAAGGCGGGGGTTGTCACGACAGGCAAATGTACATTTCCCGGCTAAGTCCCTGCTAGTCCGGGACCCCCAGGGCCTGGATTGGAAATTGACAAGTGCTTATATGTACGATAATACCAAATGCACCTTAATTCATTGCAGTAGTACATGGTTACTTCCTGGTCATACTTAATTTAAAATAATTATTATGATGTGAACTCAACAAAAATATATACATTAATCTGAGCTTTAATTAATGTAATTGTTTTTGTTTTGTAAATTCATTGAACTGATATGGAGATTCAACTCTCAAATGATGTAGGCTTATCAAATGGTATATTATTTTAAGTCTTCCAAAGTTTTAATAGGGCAAGGACGACCTAATGGAGCATGCTCCGTGTGCATATAGGGTGTTCGTCAATCTGTCGTGAATCCTTTTACACACACTTTAATTGCAAGTACCTCCTAACTTCTTCACTCTCTTGGTATTCCCTTATCTCATCAGTCTTCCTGTTATAAACTTGGGTTCTATGCATTTCTTCCAATAACAATTTTTGTCAAATGACTTGATCTTATAATATTTGTAGCAATCAACTCAGATGAAGGCTGTATACCAAGTAAATTATTTTTCAAGTCTCAGTATACCAAGCCTGTTGTTTACATGCATTGATGTTAAGTCACACAGCGAATAGCATGACGCCGATAATTGGTTGGTGGCTTCAAAAAAAAATTCAGAAGGCAAGATAATTGCTGGTCCAACATGTTTTATTATATGTGTGGCACTACACCTAGTGAAAACCTATGTCATTCTTTTGTTGCCGCGAATCCATGCCGCGAATCGTTATGGGCCCAATTATTAAAAACCTCTAACAGATATACAATTGAACAGTGTGTAACAGTCAGGCCAACCTATTGCAAGATACAGGCCCGTAAGGTTTACAAACACTGGGTTAAATGGTATATTTACCTGACTAAGGCCAATAGCCTGCTTTGTGTCAATGTCAACATGAGGTGTTGTTAATAAGAGAGTATAGTATTGTAAGTGGCAAACATTTTAAACAAACTTACCAAATGTAACTCAACTAATTATACACCGATTTTCAACCAATGGACACTTCAAAATAGACTACAATTGCACCCACTATGATTACTAGACTATGTTTAACACTTTTAACCCATAAAAAATTGAGAAAGCTACAATTTTTCACATTCAGAATATGTGACAAGCCAAAAGAGCTCACAAGGTCGATATACCAACCATACAAGGCTGCAAGCTACCAAGAAATAAAAACAGTGGTAATTACATTGCACATAGACTGTGATAGCAGCAGAGGGTGTTTTCAACTAACAAAGTATTGTTTGCTATATCTCCCACAACTTGAGTCCTAAGAAATGAAAAATGACTTGAGTGCTAATTGAAGTTATAAATAACTATTCATCTACCTAGATAAGCATGAAATTTACTGCAAGTGGTTATCAGGGGACTAGGCTGCAAATGCAATGCCTCTCTAGGCCAGCATTGATTAATGAATTGAGGTTTCAGCTTTAACAGCATGCACCTACATGGTAGGCAACAGACCATTCAGGCATACCTTTGCCTACCAACACAAATTCATGCCAAAAGAAACAAAAGGCCGAACAAAATGACCCAAACCGCAACATCTGCTCAGATTTTCAAAATCCACAACATAACTGTCAAGGAAAGTCTTAACTTGCATACTGCGAGTTTTCAAAAGACATTGGACACGACATGAGGAGATAGTTAATGGAGACTTATTGGGTTTACTATCTAATGCTACGTGATAACCAAAGCCTATATATTATCGGCTAATGATGCAATGTAAGACATCTACGTCAAGAGAAAGCAAGCCTATATTAAATAATCCAAATGCATTTCACAGTAAGTACTGCATTTTCTGTTTTCTGTAACTGAGTCACCGCGTAACAATTTGTGCCAACAGATCTTTTGATATGCATGCATGCAGCTGATTAGAATCTAGCTGGAATGAAGAGATTTTGTCGGCATGCTTTTAACTATGAAACTAAATGTGTTAAATTCATTTTAAATTGTTTTAATTAGATCTCTGAATGTTACATTATCCATGTAGATGTATGGTTGTGCTGGTTGAGTTTACTGCTCTTTTCGACCAGGCAGTACCAACACAATGCATATAATGGAAATATGAAACAAAGGGTAAAAGCAGGGCATCTAGATGTTACGATCAGTGTTGTAATTATATCAAACATCTTCGCCTTGCCCAAAATTTTTGATCTAGACTTTGACATTCTTGAAGCAATGTGCACGTTATTTGTCCTTCAAACAAGTATTTAGTTTATAAGAGCTGTACCTCGCAATAGCAAAGAAGAATATTGGGATTGAAGTCCCATTTTGTTGATTCTAACCACCAATTTGTTTGCTCGTAAATTCCTGGCAAAATTTCTGTCCAAGCAATTTATATTTTGAGGACCATAAATATTTATACCTTGGTATGGTGTTCTAAAGGAATGGAAAAAAAAACAATCAAATCTTTTTGGGAGAATATTTTCTGAACCAACAAGAAAGACTTCTGCAATGTGAAGTTCAGAGACACCAAACATGCTCATGTTTTCATAAATAAAAAACTGGCACATCAAATAAGGTACTATTAAATTTATCTCACTTTAAAGATAAGGGTCAATTTTATAAAAAATTGACATTTGCACACAAGCAATTTACTACAACTACAATACACGAACTTTGACCTAGTTCTAGGCTTAATACTCACCATAAATATTAGTAATATGTGATTGAGCATGAGTAGAGAAGTAGTCTGGTGCTCGGCCAAAGAACCTTGCATGTGACCTTGCGCAAGAGTCCAACACCAAAATATTTTTGATGGTTTCTTCTAAGGCAGATTGACCCTACTTAATCTAATCTGGATGATGCACTACCCCTGTTAATTAACCCCCTTCCATATCCTTCACAATTCTCAATGATGCCAAAGTGGCATCTCCAATTTGGAATCAGCAGGTCAATGTTTGCCAGAAACCTCAAAACATTTTGTGTGGACACTTGCGCAAAGTCATATGGGTCGGCACCCCGGACTAAAGGGATTACTTCATAGTTCAATAGTTGCCCCTGATGAATGGGAGGGACTTTTCTCACAGTGAATGCTTCCATTTGATATAGAAACTGGCTAGGATCAAGTCCCAAGGATGTAACTTATGTATTGCCATGATTCTGTCAAGCGCTACTGCACACATACAGCGCGCATGACGGAATCATTGTAATAACTCATTTGCATTCTGGACATTCCCAAACAAGGCAGTCCGATCAATGGTTTCCTTCATGGAACCATTAAAAGTATGTTCAGTCTTTTCTGGAACTCATGGTAAAATTTCTATCCTAGAAAGGCTGATTTGAGAAAATAATCACAACAAATTAATACTATTGGTTGAGCAAGACTTGATTTCAGACATGCATGCGGGTCTTCAAAATCTAATTTGCTATGTCACTTTGTTTAGTTCACTTTTATTGTACAACTTGCTTTAACATATGGATTTTAAAGGTGCAACGCGAGATTTCAACATATCAGGTGTCCCCTAACAAAGCTAAAGTACTGAGTTTTGCCCTGATGTAAGGCTTCCCATCAAAAAACCCCATCTGGAAAGGATTAAGCCGAGAAATGTTCTTTGTCGTACAACATTGTGAAATTTCTAATTTCGTATAGGAAGCAACTACAATATTCAGCCTATGTTTTATATTGAAATCTAAGCAAATCAAAATCCATCCCTTTTTCTCTCTTTTAAAGACATTTCTGAAGCCAACACTCAAGGTGAGAATCTATTTATGTCTAACTATATGAAAGTACTATTTGACCAATATTTGGGTGCCTCAAATCTCCCTCGTTGCACTTTTACGTGTAAAAAATTTTCAACAGATCCGATTGCGACACTGTGCATCAGAGTTCATTGCAGTTATGCAAGTCATTTTCCTCTTCATGACCCAACTGCCTATGAAATGGCCCTACTGAAATCACTTCCACAAATTTTGAAAACATTTTGTATATTATTTCACTTGTAAGCGTCACTTCTCAACCAAGATTCTGTACCTTACTTAGCCCACATTTTATCAACTTGAAAAGCATGCACTCATTTCACAGACCATTGCAATTGTACAATGTGCTAATCCGCCTTTCACTTGTCAGATCAATATCTTACTTTATGCCTAAAGTACATGCTGAATCGCCGTCTAAATATCCTTTGAATTGAGTTTCGCTTTCTCATATA
>JAMKCH010024284.1:0-55307 GCA_023653785.1 Ophioderma brevispina | reverse complement strand
ACATTGGTGTAAAGGAAATCATTTCAGTGTAATGATTTGTCAACGTTCACCTCATTATTTTTATAATTAAAATCAGGGAGAAATAGCCCTTCAGATATTCCTTGTCTTACCGCCTTCTTCCTCATCATCATCGGCATCCATGGCATCATCGTCTTCATCACTGTCCGTAGTTTGTAAATTGGGGTAATGCAACTGTCGCAGCAAAGCTGAAAATCTGAAAAAAGCACGGAAAAAGACGAACCAAAATGTAAAAAATAATTCCTGATAAATTATTTTACAAACTGGTGACGTCATTTGAACTATCAGCTAGAGTTTTTCTCCTTGACTTTTGACCCTGAAAAATGATTTTCATAACGTAACCGTTCCACTACAATGCTGCTTTGTGGTTCAACCCAAGATCAGGTTCAAGTAACGGTCACTTGCACAGCAGAGGGAAATAGGGTTGGCAATGGGTTCAGTAGAGAATTAAGCACATAGATTCTACTGAATTTGAGTTCACGATGGATATCATACTTTTTATTTTCGAGGTCCAAACAATCAGTCGACTAAGACAATAAGTTGTGCCTCTTAAATAAACACACCCAAAAAATAACTCCCAACCCCTGAAACTGGTATGTCAAGTTCAAACGATCCATCGCATTATACCTTATGGGATCTAATTGGAAGCGGTGTTATTTACGCGGTATTTTGACACCTCATTGTGGTATTGCATGATGAAGTGTTGTTGAAGTTATGCCCCTTGACCGTACCCACCTAACCACGGATTTAAAAGTTGCAGTAAGCCGTATAGAGGAGAATTTGTCATGCTGAGCAGAAAGATGCACCGACTTCAATCTTCAACAGTATAATAAAATATAATATTTATTTGAATTACTTGCAAAATACATAAACAGAAAAGAATATAGTACATTCCACATTGACAATTCAAAAGCAAGTAATTCTGGATAAGAGAATGGGTTGCAAAAACCCGATCACAAAAGTGCTCTCTATCCAAAGAGAAAAACAAAACAAATGGCTGCACAAGAACAAGATAAAATTGTTTATGACACCAAAAGAATATTGCAGGCAATTAGCACATTGACACAGTTAAATCATGAACTGCCTGAGAACAACAATTATCCTTATGATTGTCAAGAGGATTTACTGTAACTTTTAAATCCTGGGGTGGGTTCGGTCAGTGAAACGGGCAGCAGCAGCATACGGTACAACATTTGGACGAAGAAGTTGCACGACATGGCAGTTAGCATTCAAGTTTCAGACTATATGAACTAAGTTCCACAGAAATTAATGTCAAGAGTTCGCTAAAGTGTGTTGGATCACACTTAATGAGACTCAATTTTCCTTATGTTTGAATCAGCCGAAGTAACGATATCACATTTATGACTTTTGAAAATGCTTCATTTTGTCTTAAATCGCCGGTCGTCCACCCGAAGTACAGGATGTCTCTATTTTTCAAATCAGTTTACTCTGTGTTGCATGTTTGGCTTATAGAGAAGGAGACTTACTCATGACGATAAGAGAGGATTGACTGATTTCAATTTTACAGTGTGATTGTCCTGTGATTTTACTGGCAACTTTTAAATCCGGGGTGGGTTCGGTCCAGTGGGCATAACTTCAACAATACTCCATCGATCTCCACAGATGAGGTTGTCAAAATACGCGTAAATAAAGGCTGCTTACAATTATATCCCTATTGTATAACAAGATTATCGTTTGAAACTTGGCAGACAATTCTGGGGGGGGAGTTACTTTTTGGTTGTGTTTTATCAAATTTATTATCCCCAGCTGTCTTTAATTGTACTATCCACTGACTACTAGCAGAGCTATGGCAGATTTAAAATACCACATTTTCTACACAATTCAATGGGATTTAACAGTGCAAATGACAGCTCCACCCTGGTGATTAACTAGTTTTGCATGGGATTATGGGACTTTCTGAAAACATCTTGACTTTTGACCAAGAGCAAATTGTCATTCATTTGTGAAAACTATACAACAATTTTAAAACAAAATGTTGAAAATGTATGCAACTGGTGTTTTACTAATTATCTAATGTTGTCCAAGAGACCGCAATCTTTCATATAATTCTCAGTAATATATTTCCTATACATCATCTGTTTTAATGACATTTCCCTACCTTTATAATTTCTTTCAATTAAGTAAATCTTACCTCTGTCACATGCTGTGATACTTCTTTAGGACACCGTCTTACAAAGGACTCAAATGCCTGCAAGCAAAAAAATTCTGATTTTAGCATCTTGTTTGTATTTCAGCCTCTCCATACACTTCAAAAATACTGCAAATTAAAACTTGCAAGATCCCCCTGGTGGGGAGCAAATATGCAAATGAGCTCATTAATATGCACAAATAGTGATGACACATTGCATGGGTATTACTTGCAAACACCGCGCCGTTTTACCAAGTTTCATCATCATCAAATTTTGAACATGGGATCTTGATAAGTTCACCTTTTTAGTCAACCTACCAAGTTAACCTAACCAAAATGGGACACACACAGACATACATAAGAAATCTGCTGTTGCAATACCCCCCCCCCCCACACACACACACATTTTTTAAGCCAGGCGGATAAAAAGTGGGCATTTTTGCAATACTAATTTTGTGTGCTTTGCCGATTTGAAACTGCTTTACTGGTCTTTAATATCACCATTTTGAGCTTCTTTATGTAAGCCTATATAGAAAACATATTCTCATTTTTGCAAAAACTACACAAAATGCAAAAATCTTTAAAGTGTGGCATGAACATTAATTACAATAGCTGTGTTACCAAATCTTCAAAGATTTGTCACAGCCATTTCTAAGCATTATGGTTAACTACTTTCCAGTGGCGGACTGGGAAGTCAAACCGGCCGTGGAAAAATTGGACTTTGACCGCGGGCCCGCCCTATGCGAATTATGAAAGCTTAGGAACTATACGGGAATAAAAACGAGCAAAAAAAAAAAAAACAACAAACAAACAACTACAACAAACATTTAACATTCCCAAGCTTAAAGGTGGATGCCCCAGGGAGGGCATTGCCATCTTGGAAGTAACGCGTATAAAAGTTGTTAATACCCCCATTTTCAGTATGGTGTCACCCAAAGACCCCGTATTTTTTAAAAATTTACCATTGTCACCAAAAGGCGCTAAAATCTTCTCCCAAAGAACTCTTTTTTAAAGATATTTCTTTTCAAAAAACTCCATATGACCCACAAATTTTGGGGGAGGGGAAATTTAGCAAAATCACCCGAAAAACTCTATTTTTGAGCACTTTTGCTGTCTTTCACCCAAAGATGCGGGGTCTACCTTTCAATCCTCTGTCACCGAATGCCCTGGGTTGGAAGCGCCAGCCTAGGCCTTCTTACATCCGTATCCATTCCATATGTGGGTCCCCTCCCGGTTTTAACTCTCGTCTACCTGAGCCATTTTTGTAACAAAAACTCCCGAGGGGGTTTGTGATTTCACCCCTAAAATCTGATTCCTATAAATTTGTTACCACAGGATAACTTAGAGTTTCTTCTTTGCATATCAGAATAAGTACCAACATACCGTTATGACGTCAATATGCGTCAAAAGTTCAGGAAACTATGAAATACTGGTATGGTGGTGGGAAAATGGATATCCCTCAATTTTTCTGACTCAAAAAATTATTATAGCACTAAAACACTCTTGAGTATATAAAACTAGCCATTTTCCCATCAAGTAGATCCAAAAAACGCATGAAATCGGATATTACTTACTTTATGGAGAAAAGGGCATTTTCCCCTATTCTACACTGTATCTATGGAAATTGACAATTTTGCTGGCATGCGGAATTCTGACGTAATGCTAGGCATGTTGGTACTCATTTTTGTATCAATAAGCAAGATGGAGGACACATCTATCCATTTGTAGCAATCATATCCCTATAATAATCCTATGTCGGATCGTACAAGGCGTGTTGGCACTTTCTCTCTCGAAAGGGGTGGTTGGCACTCCCTACCATGACTTGGGATTACCTTACCTTTCCTATATCCCGATGGCTATTTTTTTTTTGCATGAGATGGGGCGTAAAATGTCAAGTGACAATTACGTTAAATAATTTTTTACCAAAAAAGGGGATTTTAGTCTGAGTCCCTACCCTTATAATATGGGTACAGTACATAGTTTTCCCCAAGGAATCAAACTTTCCACTAATTGATATAGGGGATTCTAAACGTTTTTAAATGCAAACTGCTAGGTAGAGAAGATACAGTTGCAACTCTCTACCTCTATGGGCTGCTACCAACCCAATGCTTGTAACTTTATTAAATATCGATGAAAGTCCAGCAAACTCGCAAAGGCTTGATCCTCCTATTTGTACCCTATTGGGGAGTTCAGCTGCAAGCACCACACTTAATTTACTTTTTTCAAGGCCCCTCTTGAAAAAGTATTTGAAATCGCTTCATATGCTTATAAATACTTTTACCATATAAACTCTTTGCCTTTTTTTTCAATTCACTTTTTTCTTTCTTTCTGTTTGTCTTTCCTTACTCGCTTGACCGGCCAAAGTGGACCCTCAATTCCCAAGCGGCCCTGTGGAAATTCAACAGCATGTCTATGGTCAGTCCGCCTATGCTACTTTCTTGATATGTTCATCGATGTGGTAAATTCTAGCTTAACTGTCGGCTAAACACAGAACGTTTACAAGTGGTTTTGACAAATTACCTTTAAATTAATGTTAACTACTTACTTTGCATTCGTCTCTCGAAGCTCATCGTCTTCGTCTACCTTGGCAAATTTGACAATCAACGGAATAATCCTCTCCAAATGCTCTCCAACTCTATGACCAGCCTGCCGACTAAAACGGACAAAGAAACTTATGCCCATGATATACTACCAGTCGCAAGGAGCGTAGTGATTTTTTTATGACATCACTTCCGTCGCTTATTGGAAAAGCGACTGCCGATATCTAATCGATAAGTCGCTAGCATACCAAAGCGACTTGACGCAAGCCCACGCAAGCCAGTTGACTTGAATTCAACTCAATCGCTCCCAGCGACTTTGACGCTGGAAGCGATTGACAAAACGCTGCGAGCGTTTTTTCACTAACGATTTTGCAGTCGCATGCTGCGACGGCAAGTATATCATGGGCATAAGCTATTGCCACTTACAAGTAGAAACATAATTAGTTATTTGATCTACACCATTCCACTGATTATGTGCATGGTATGATAATTACACAGCTAGATTCTCATTTGTGCACCCTCTCTGTGTACCCTCAAGCCATTACTGGACATACAGCTATTGACTTGTGAGTACACACAAGTCCACACAAGCTAAAGACTTAAACCAAGTCAATGAATGCATGGTATCTGCATTTTCTTAGCAGTATCTATGATGCAGTGATAAATTGCCTTTAAGGGAGAACCCGTACAACAAAAAGTATTATGCAAATTTTCCCATAAATATTTTGACCACATAAGAGTGGTTTCATCGAAAAACAAGATTGTTTTAACCATAACATGACTTCAAACCCTAGTTCGACCATGCGCTATTTAAAAACCGCGCTAGTGTATACGTGTTATGCGATACGGCCGTCACGTTTGTGTCATACATACCATAGGAATTACCATTATTTAATGTCCACTGGTGAGGTGTATGACTCACGTGCCGTCCGTATCGCATACATTTATCATATCCCATTATGCAGCAGCGCTAATTTCAAATAGCGCACGGTCAGACATTTTTTTTGGTTAGTATAATTCTGTTTTTCCATGAAACCACTCGATTGTGTTCAAAAATTATTTTATTGCGGATATTATATAAATATCTTAGTACAGGTTCTCCTTTGACAGGTACATACCAATGTCACTAGTAACAGAGTACTCCCCCCCCCTCCCACCACCACACACACAGCAGTCAAGTACGCTTTTTACAGAACTTACACCAGCCACCTAGTAGACAAAACTTTGCCCCTTAGAAGGTGCCAGGTTTACTCTTTATCTTAATAGTAGTGACATTTGTATCAAAAACCTTAATTAGCCCAACTCATGTTAAAATCTACAGCATATTGACCTAAAAAAATTTGGGGAACAATTACTTCAAAATTATAACTAAATATAATGACACTGAAGTTGAAGCTTATTGGCACCAAGCTTCAAAATAACGGACACCCCCCTCCCCCCCCCCCCCCCCCCCAGCCCCCCACAACCGCCAGGCGCAAATTGTGCACATTAAGCCTGCAAATGCGCTGTTAAACGGCTGAAAACAAATATATCCAGTCGCAAATGTACATTGTAAAATGCGCCCGTGAGCTAATTCAACAGGAAACTTATAAAAATTGTCCCATTGAGTAAATGGTATCACTGTCTTTGAGTATTCCAGTGGTGTATTTTTGGCCCCGTCTCAAGCTGAGATGAACTAGTGTATACTTTTCTAACCCTTTACTGAGAATAACATGAAGTGATTATGACGGTCATCACTAGTTACTGGATCGATGTGGTACTTATATATCTGACCATATAATTGAGTAATCGGTTCTGAATCGGTGGTCGGGAAAAGAACTGAATTTGCCGATTACACTTACCGATCGGAACGCGCTTGCTAGCAGTGCTAGAACGGAGTAAATTTCGTAAAAAAACGTGTCGCTTTCATGATACAAAACATTTAAAATACTGTACTACAATTGTTAGATAAAAGCCTTGAACAAAATGTTATCGACATCATCAACGGACATAAATTAATATAATTATATAATTAACCAAGCAGGCACTTATTAGCATTATTGACAACATTATTGACCTTAGCCACGCCTATTTTGTAGACCCGGCTTCCGGTTAAGACAAATAGCAAAAATGGTGTCAATTTGACCGGGCGGCGCCCAGTAATGCATCGCTCCGTCAGCACCGAAGAGCCATCCAACCACATACCCACGAGAGCCTGGAAATTCAGCACCGCAGAGCCGCCCGGTGTTTTAATATTGCTTTAATACCGTGCTTTTCGTGAACATAAACATGTTTGACCGCCGGACTGATGGTATCGGACATACTTTTGCTGTCTTAAAGGGGCATTCGTGATCCACAGCCTCGTCCCCCCGACTACCTAACAGATGTTGAGGATTTTTATTCACTTCTAAACCGTTAGCCTTCGTAATCACGTGTGCAAATATGTGCAAATTCGGTCGCATCTGTAAGAACTTCGCAATTTTGTATTTTCTGGCCTGTAAACGGACAGAAATTACAGCACAGTAGCTATGGGACGTCGGAAAACGAGCAATTGCTAATACACAAAACCGCAAGATCGGATCAGCTCAAATTTTGGGACTAGCTTTCTCAAGGATATCTAGTTAGTGATCAATGAATAAAAGAGAAGGTGCTGAAATCACGAAAGCCCCTTTAAGTTCTTGAGATACATCAACTTTAAGCTCCAGACAGTCATATATGTAAAAGTTTGTTGCGAACAGGGAAAAAATTGGTGTTGGATGTACTTATGTCTGCAAAAAGTAATTTACAGACATGGATATATGAAATAAGTTGTCTGAAATTAATGAAGAACAAGTAAGCTTTCATTTGAGACCACCATGTAAATGGAGACCAAAGTTTGACAAGTATATGTGGTTCTGAACCAAAAAACTCTGTGGTGCTGATTTTTTAAGGACCGGCACGTGGTGCTGTTTTATAACACGCTCTGTGGTGTGGTTTTATAAACAATGGGCTCTGTGGTGCGGTTTTATACACTGGTCTGTGGTGCTGATTTTATAAGACTGCTCTATGGTGCTGGTTTCATAAAGGATGGCACCACTAGACTTCAAGAGGGGGGAGCGGAAGTTTAGGCCGGTCAAGTTGGTGGCCCTAACCACTGGCTCTTGGGTGCTGGTTTTATAAGACCTGCTCTGTGGTGCTGGTTTGATAAGACCGGCTCGTATGGTCATGGCGTTATAAGAATGGTTTGTGGTGCTTGCTCTGCGGTGCTGAATTTCAAGTGCCTATCGTGGCTCTGTGGTGCTGGATCTGAGGTGCTGGTGGAGGGATGCGCCCTGGGGCGGCTCCGCGCGGGCGGGTAGAAATTTTGAATGGAAAGCTACGTTTAGAACTTTTAACGACGGTTCAGTCAGAATCTCATTTCACAGAAAAGTTTCTGTGCACATTTCAAGCATTTTATTCCATATTTCTGTTTCATAGGAAATAACATGCAGTCTGAGCCTTTCTAAAGTTAGTGCACGGTCGCAATACTACAAATGCGCTGCTCTGGAGAGGTAGAGTAGCCGAATTCGCCACCATCGATAGGTGGTGGTGGTTACTGGTGTACATTGCATGGCGACTCGACAAAAGGGTGGTTTGCAACTTCTGGTACACAGGTGTTTCATAAAAGGGTGGGTTAAAAAAAATAAATCACAGTGTAATGAT
The DNA here is from genome assembly GCA_023653785.1 of Ophioderma brevispina. Classification (NCBI taxonomy): domain Eukaryota; kingdom Metazoa; phylum Echinodermata; class Ophiuroidea; order Amphilepidida; family Ophiodermatidae; genus Ophioderma; species Ophioderma brevispina. The sequence continues at coordinate 46,940 of JAMKCH010024284.1, read as the reverse complement.
GAAATCAGTGAACGGGTGAACTAGGAATGTATTTTAAATTTATAACTAATTATTGTCATTCATGGAACACGGCCACTGACCTTGTTAGTTGGAGTTGATTTGTGCATTTGCATACAACAATGTACAATTCTTTCAATGTTTTTTCGAATACGCATCTGATTGTATTGTGTGACAAGGCAAAGCTGGAAATTTAGGTAATTGGGCGGGTTCCAGGAGTGGTGAAGATAAAGGTGCTTAGTGTTAAAACGGGTGGGGTACCAAAGGGAGGCGATAAAAAGGGTGGGTGGGGCCCCACTACACACAGTGAGGTGTGCGCATGTGTAAATCAATTAAAAGTTTTGCTGCAAATAGTTGGCATATTAACTTAGTTAATAAAACTTTTTTTGTCTTATGCATAAATAGTTTACTTTGAAAATATTTCAATGTCGTAATTACTCAGTGCTATATTTTTGAAATATATATGAAAATTGACCATGTAGAACATGGAATAAGGTACAATGGATAAGTTTTTAAGGTCATTATTGTACAAAAGAATAGGACCCTGGACATTTCAATGCTTATAACTTCTAAACGAAGCACTTTTGAAAACGCCTAAAACAAACCAACATTAATGATTTGGACATTTCAAATGTGTAAAGATCATGGTCATAGACAAAATCTATTGCATTGTGTTACATATAAAATTATAATAGGTCTTCAAACATCCAGATTCAGTGACCAATGGTCATTGAACAGGGGGACCGCCTGTCCACTGTACACCCTCACCTTGCCTGTAAAGTACACTGACCTATACCTGAGTAGATAGGGGTTATGATTCATAGAAACATTCAGGCCTCCGCTCAGGTGGTGCTTTAGGGACTTGCCAGTGACCAATAATATGTCCGCAGGATGTAGTGATAGGAGGCTGTAATTAAGTCACCAAGAATACTGGATTTTTTTTTAACCCTTAAGAGGAACTGCACCCTGTTCAAAACATCTTAAGGCGGGCCTGGGAAGGTCCAAATAAAAGCCTGAGATGTGATAAGGTAGTAAACTTACGTAAAGTTAAATGTGTATCCAATGTATAGTGTTAAATGTTACTGTATTAAGGGAAGGTGAATGATAAACAGGACTGGGAGGTAAAATCAAGTATCATAGTATTGTATAGAGGTTGTTGTGTTTTTATGCCTGTTTCATCGATTGGTAGGAACAAAAGAATCGAACAAGTGTCCTATACAGTATGCAGTCCATTCAATTAATGTTGCGTGCAACCTTGGGAATAATCTTGTTTGTGATATACAAACATGGTGCAATAAAACCTCAGCGGTTTTGATTTGATCTGTTAACAAAGTTCAGCATACGGTTGATGATTGACAAGGACCACCTTATTGATTTTTGAAATTGCCCCTGGTGCTCAGGAATTGCCCCTGGTTCATGCCTATTCCCAGGGAACCAGGAGGCAACTTTTTAACAAAAATTGCCCCTGGCTGCCGGCTGGCTTATTTTGAGGCTTGGATTGCCAACTGAAGTAGTACAAAATATTACACTTCAATGGCTGCACTGTAGGTTAGGAAAGATGTATAAATTTCTAGCTTTTTTGTGGCATGTGACAGGGTACCTATGTGGGTGGGTACTCCACGTCTACTCCATGGAATACTAGAGGTACTTCAAGGTACACTAGTTACTATGACGAATTTGGCTATGTACGCACTCGCATAGCTCTTAAACAGATCAGCAGCCTGCTGATTCTTAAAGGTGCAACGAGGATTCAATAACAGGTGTCCCTAAAAATGTGATATTTATGATTTTTGCACTTTCTTCAAAAATATCCCCACCTGAAGGATAGCTGAGAAATGTTTCTTTGATGCAAAAATTTGTGAAATTTCTAATTCTACTTGGAAGCAAATACGAAATTCACCTATGTTTTCTATTGAAATGTTAAGCATATACAAATCACCTTTGTTTTGCATTTAAGTAGTGCAGCCAAAGAAAAGGTAGGGAATATATTGAGTGTTTAATCTATATGAATCATTTACAGATCAAATAAAATATAGATGACTTTTGAAGCTCTCGTTGGCACCTTTAGTTGGGCAGCCCGGGTTAAAGAATCCACACGGCCAAACATACAAATTATACTATGTACTGTGCTCGCTGCGTGCACACACACACACAAAACATTGCACACACCTACACACTGCTTGGCAAGAAATCTCACTTATGGCACCAATGCTACTGGTATGTCTGTCCTTGTTGTTGCTAGTCGTATTAGCTGACAGTTCTGTGAGAAGATCATCCCATAAGCTCACTGGAAAGAGTTTGGGTGCTGCTCATTACTAAAGGCCCTTTAGAAGATAAAATAAAAAACAAAGACAAAAGAAATTAGAATATGATAACTCAACAGATCACTGGTTCAATTTTTTGCAGTAGTGGTAAAAAAGCTACCTGACCATGTTTGGTGAGAATAGATATCGCCAAGGGACAAACAAAGACAAATTTGGTTATACTTTTATGCACTTCCCCCCCCCCGTGACAGATACAAGAGAGCACCACTAGGGCTATGAATGGTATGGGTAGTAGTGCGGTGTGATACGCTACCTGATGACTATGTTGGTGCCCTAGAGAAGATGAGAAAGAAGGGGTTCGATGCTACTTCAAAAGATAAAATGTTCAACCGCCTACCTCCTATTCATGTTCAATCGGCGTAAATCTAATCGAGTGACCAAAGGGACTTACGCTACTTGTGGAGAACATTACATACACCTGTCATAAATCCAGGAAGAAAATTTCAATTTACCCAGTTTTCAATTGGTATTTGCACAGGTTCTATACACACTATGTGTGATCAGTACAGAGAAATGTACTCGCCTGCATCAGTATAAACAACTTTGACCCCAAATTTTCAAAGTTTTGGCACTTGGACCACTGTTGTTTTTTGACACAAAAAAAGTATGTGAGATGGATTGAATATGCATTTATCTAATCATTCATCATTAATTTCACGGAAATAACCGAGTATTGGTAAATTAGGCTAAAATATATAAGGGCTTTAAGTGCCCCCCCCAAAAAACTTTGATCTCAATGTTAGCTTACGAAAAAGGGTCGATTTTGCTGTTTTTTGGTTTAAAAAGTCACTGATTTCCTCAATTATGTTCGCCATACGATTAAACTAAATAAACAATCAGTCAGAACAACCGCGGAGTCCATTGCCATCAGAGATTCTTTAGATGGAAATGAATCGCTATTTTAGTGGAGAGTGTCAATACTTCATGTTGTGAAACCTTCCCGAAAGGCTAGACTTGAGGCGGTTGGTTTTGAAACACATTATTCAAAGGTCCCAAACGAGTGGCCCTTGAAGTTTTCCTAACAAGGATGCTGAATGAATGAATAGTAATCATGGGTAATCGGAGTGCAAAATCGCGCCATTCCTTCTTTTCATCTCTCTGTGGGTTTGGTGGCAAATAGCTTTCACAAATTGGAAAGGAAAATTGTTGACCTTTAAGTCACTTCCCATCTGTGGACGACCAGGGGAGCACCCATGATGCAAGGAATCTGACATGGGTACCAGTATTATGTGATCAGGACCCTATTGTGTGAACAAGACTATCAACAAGAGAAAAATGCAGCAAGTAAACCTGCACGATCCCCCGGCAAGATGACAGTTATAAACAAGTTGGTTAGTTGCACAGTTGTCAGTTGCAGGGAAAAACAAAACCTCAGATGACCTTTGACCATGGCCAGGACCTTGACATAGTCCACTATGAAGGAAATCCTACTGCACCTTGACCCCACGTCTGATTTTAATCGGACTGCACTTTCGAAGACCTGGAAAACGAAAAACCTAACCAAAACTGGAACATAGACCGCAGCTGACTTTGACCTTGGAGTGTACTGTTGACTTCAAAATATGAAGGGAACCTGTATTGAACCTTTGGTTGACCCAAGCTAGGTTTTAATCAGGACTTCAACTTTTCAAAGACCATAAAAATGAAAACCTAACCAAACGGGAACATTGACTCTCAGATGGTCATGGACCTTTGCCATAGTCCATGACTTACATGATGCACCATATGCCATTGTACCTTTGACATCATTCACATCGAAGGAACCCCTATTGCTCTTCACCCCGTGTTTTAAATTTAAATCAGATTAAACGTTTGGAGACGCGACCAACCAAAACCTACCAAACTGGAACGGAACATTGGACATCAGATGACCTTTGACCTTGGCCATGATTTTTGACACCATCCACATATGAAGGAATCCCCTGACGCACCTTGGACCCCAAGTTTGTAATAACATTGGATTGATTCAGCCCAATTTTTTTGGTCGAGCTATGAGTTGCAAAAAAAATATTGGCTGCGAGAACGCAGTCGAGCCCAATATTTTTAAAAACTCCTAGCGAGACCAATAAATATGGACGCAAATCATTCCAGTTATCATTATCTGCGTAGGATCCGATATTATCGCGTTATCGGACACATCAAAAGCATGATATGGTTTAAATCGGACTTAAAATTTTTGAACAAATGTGAAAAAACATAAACCAACCAAAATGGAACACACACACACACATACATCCGCACTCCAAACCCCCCTACGCTTTTCAAGCCAGGGGCTAAAAAGGTTCAGCAAATTGTTTGACTTGTATGTCACTTTCCCATCTTGTGATAATAAGCTTGTGATGACCAAGTTGATTGAAAATAGCTCACAAATTTATTGGATTTGTTGAGGGGAAAGACAAACACACATCCTTCGATCTATCCATTCATTCCTTGGATTGTTATTCCTAAGCCCGGCATCTCCTACACAATCTGATAAAATGCTGAAATCAGTCAAAACACTGAGGTTTGAACTACCGACCAAATGAACAGGAAGGTTGGACATAATTTCACCATGGTTTCAATGCCTATAATGTTGTTAGTTTTTCCTTTTACCGCTTTCCAGGAAGCCAAACTCACCATATTTAACATACACAATAAGTTAGAGATTGTTATCTTTGCTTCAATATGTGATCTGGGTTCCTACGGAAATAATTTTTTATCGATAAAAATTCCTATCCACAGGCACAATGAGGTACGAGTAGAAAAATAGAGCATATTATATGCTATGGTGTTTGGTGTCCATCCTGTCATTTTTCTGTAATAACTGTGCGAAAATACCGTTTGCTGTACATATATATACAAAGTGTGTTACGTAGTGCAAGTAAAACGGAGATAAGCGATAAGAAATTAAGTTTTGATGGGAGAGGTTCGGTACACATTCTCCCTCCGGACTGGTAATGCCAAAGATTGGAATTGGCGAACTAAAGGTGCATGGACCACTGTTGATGGGAAGTCTGTTCCAAATGGGTTATATTACGAATGCCGCCCGAGTACCTGTAGGGTGTTTCCTCTTGGACTGATGCGCGTTGGTTTAAGTCAGGTCATGGTTTGGCTCTCCCTGGCGTACGATGGCTATAATACCAGATGGAAATGATCTATTCACCCAGGCCATAGTGGCTTTTGTGAACATTGAAACACTGGTTGAGACGTCCTACGGTTTGCAAGGGTGTCCCATCCAAGGTTTAATCATGTCCGAGACACTTGATGTACGGTATAGTTTGTCTGTTAAAGGAACCTCGATGCTGTCTTTGGATAGCTTCTATCGTATTCACCTGATCAGTTTGATAAGGTTCCAGGCAGCTGATGAGTATTCAAGCTTTTGGTCTTACAAGAGCTTGATAGGCAAGTGACTTGATTCTGATGGATAGATGAAAATGTTAAGCAAGATGCCCAAAGTGCTTCGTGCACTTGAAGGATGGTAAGGACATGTTGTTTGCAATCAAGCTGCTCATGGATGGTGCGCCAAAATATTAGACTTTGAGGTGTGGTTTCAAGTGATGGCAATCTATTGGTATGCAGAAATCCATGGTTTTGGTCTTACGTGTGATAGACAGTGCCTGGATTTGGAAGCATTGAATGCCCTCTGCCCAGTGGTCAGCCCACTGGAAAACTTATTAAAGATCTTTGAAGTTGTGCTTGGTCACCTGCTATTTTTAATTTCCTGGTACAAAATGCTGTCATCGGCAAACTACCGTAGAGTGACTTCCACCGTAGAGTGGACTTCCCAACAGCAACTATGTCATTAAAGTAAATGGAGAAAGAGGGGGGGTCATAGGACTGAGACTGGTGAATCTGAGAGACTGGGCTACGCCTGGACTGTGTTGTCACCCACATTCACTACACAATACAGCAAAACATTGGGTTTGGTCTAAATAGCAAGAGCAACCCCCAGAGTTGCTTTGGCCTATCAATATGAAACCCAAAGAATGGCGAAATTCTAGTTATTAATATGAACTATTGATAGGTGGTTAAAATATTAAATATAACTGACGTATCCTGTCATCATTCTTTATACAAATCTTTACAAATGATACAACTTCACAGTGTGAGGTGATCAAACCAAATAAGCCATTTGTGATAGTATTGTTGTGAGTATAGCTAAGTCCTAAGTATTCATTATCGGAGATGACACTAAAATTACCATTTACGCGAAAGTTTAAAGTGACGCCCAGAAAGTACGCACATAAACTGAAATTTAATGCATTATGTTAAGTATTTTCGCATATAACAGCAGCAAAGTCAATGAAGCTGTTAACAAAATCCATGACTGTAGAGCAAGTGTATGAAAATGTAAAGTCGCACTCGCGTACTGCCTAAGGTGCTTTGAACGTGTGTGCCTCGCAAGGTTGGTTTATTTTCAGGGGGTATTTTGTTAATTCCATGCTTAAAATGATATGTTTTAATAAAAACTTTGTTTAACACTATACGGCAAATTTTCTTGGGTTCGCCTCGTGGTGTTGTATGAATTAGGTTAATAAATGAGCATTTCCTTTGCTCGAAATGGCACAAATCATGCATTGGGATCATTTTGATGCTTATCCAATGCACATCCTCAGTGGGCAGGAATTTGATTGTCCCTTTTTTCTACAAGAAGTATATGCGAATTATACTATAATTAAAAAATAAATTTAGATTTTGCTCGACAAATGACTTATTTTGCTGGATTGGCCTCGCTGAGTGATTGTGCAAACATCCACCAAACCTGCTGAAGAAGATCCCCTCGGATACAGTGCCTCAGTTTCACAGAAACAGTGTTGCTGTTGATAAAAGCCAAAAAAACAAGGCGAACTCGGATTACGCGATGCGTAAAATATGTCTCCGCCGAAGTGCGATCCATAACATGTGATAAATGGCCAACTTCAAGACCCTACCTCTCCCCAATACCCTGCAACACTCCACCCCCTCCCAAACACCCCGCAAAACCCACACCATCCAACACCCACAACTCCCAAAAACCCACCCTCATCCCCAACCCCCCGAAACAACCTACGACCCTCCTTAACACCCACCACCCCAACCCTACCCCACTACCCTATAAACACGCTCCCTTTCCCCAAATCAGCCGCACCCGCAATTCACCTCACCCAAACACCCCGCAACACCCTCATCCCTCCGCAACACTCCCATCCCCCCCCCCAACACCCCGCAACACTCCCACCCCCTACCCCAACACCATGAAAACACCCCAACCCTCCCAAAACCCCGCAATACCCAACCCCCTCCCCAAACACCCACAATACCCAACCCAATCCCCAACCCCCCGCCAACACCCCACCCCGTCCCAACCACCGAACCCCTCTCCCTCCCCAACACCCCGCGAAACCCCCTCCCCAACACCAAAACCCTCCACACACCCATCCCCCCCAACACCCACCCCTCCCCAACAACTCACCCCCCTCCCCCATGTCTGTGGGATATGTAGCAAAGGGATTTTGCCTATCCGACGTACTGTTCAGAGATACAGCATTTGAACGCATATTTTAATTAGCTAATTTGCCTACCTAAGCCGCATTATTCAATGATTTCAAATTGCAAAACAGATGTGCCCCATGATAGGCTATTATGAAGTGCAGAATTTGAGTATCCAAAGTACCATTTCAAAAATATCGCAATTACGCTGATTTTTGCATATTAATTAGATCATTTGCATACTCAAATTTGCCCGAAATATGCCACAAAATCTAATCAGGTCAGAAACTCCTCAGACAACTTTCCTCTCCACCAAGTTACCTCATTTATAGCCGACGGAACTCCAGAAAACTTGTACACAGCTTGCAGGAAAATTCTCATAAATTATGCAAATTCGTACTTAATTCAGCATATTTTACGGCCACAATCTACTAAGGTCGAGAACTCATTAAACCCGCTTCTTTCCACAAATTACATCATTGTCGCCCGTTATGGGAAACTCCAGATAAAGGTATACACATGGTTAACTTTTTTGTCACGACGGACACAACGAAGAACGGAGGCCGCTGATATTCATTAGTCCCGTTCCGAAACTAGTTCGGCGGGGGACATAAATTACCCAGGGGTGAACGCCATTTTTGGCAACAAACGTGTGAAAACTGTATGGCAAAGATGTTGGAATGCTTTATTCTTTAGGGTAAAAGCAAAACAGTTTTCTCCCCCCCTTTCTATCTTTTGGAATTCCACACATGCTCAGAGAACGTGAGGTTACATATAATTAAAAGGTTATCATGGTCATACTGGGGTCAAGTTTGCAAATGCAACAATCAGTTAACAGTTCCAAAATCTTTTGGTCTTATTTATAAGGATTAAAAACTTCATCAAGCTTTGACCAATGGGAACATTTATGGAGTTACAAAGGTAAAATGTGTAGTTAACGCTAATCATATCTTACTCTTAACCTAAACCTTGCCCTAATCACTTCACATACACACTTAAAGGGATTAGCAGCGATTTGCTAATCCGCAACATCAAAAAAATCATCAAACAATTTTTCTAATTAGTTTGATATTGAAACAGATCTGAGAACATATACATGCAAGTCGTTGGCTTGAAATCCGTGTATTAAAGACAAGGGGGAGGAGAAGGTACTTTTTATCTGATTTCTGTTTAATTCGGTACGTGCGTATCAAAATTCCGACTTGAGATCAACAGCCTTTCCCGGTGCATATCCCACATTTAGCGTGATATTGTGCACCGTGATTCAAATACAATTTAACCTAAACACAAACATTATTGATGGTTGTTCATCTTGTTCTGTGTAAACCGCACAGCTGTTTAGTGTAGATTTTGTGAGACGCCGTCAATGATGTTTATTCGTGGAGACGGTATACTGAAAAATTTCATCAAATACTCATTTTTTTTTCACTATTTGGTGTTTGTTTCTACATTAAAGAATTTATATGGAAATTGTACACACGTTTATCCTGATTTATAAGTTAAAGACATGATTTTTACATTTTTATGATTCTATCGCAATATCGCTGCTAATCCGTTTAATGATCCATGGCCGGTGATCAGCAGTGCAAAATTCTTCAGACTTGCAAGTTGAAAGGTTTTTCATTTTAAATTAGGACCTTTATTCAAGGCTTTAGTTTGCTACAATACTGAGTCCGTACACCTGACTATAGCCACCCTATAGTGAGTAGTTATAAGTAGCCGGTAACTCAAAGCCTTTTCCAAAAAGTGTGTTTTTTCTTTATTTCTTTGGATTTTTTAAAAAAATTTCCAAACACTATCCTGGGAGCCAATTTGACAATAAAGATGATATTGATGGCAAGGCGCTGTTGTAAGCTCATGGAGTCTTTTGTACTGCTTTCAACCAAATGTGATACAACTGTTCGGCCCCAGCGGTTGGGCATTCACATTGTGCTTAGTATGAAAGTGTGTGAGAGATAGAGTTGCAATGTAGTTATTTAGTATGCACATTCCCCTCACGATGACAACATATACTTTGCACATTATGCTTGCACAGGATAATGCTGATTTGCGCAAAGATGCCTCGCTCACTTGATCCTGCCGGCGTGATAACAAAAATTTGAGGCGTCTGTGACAATAGACTCTAAATTTAATGTGCGAATGCAAAGTTTTTGGTGAGAAACAGGATTCGGCAGGGAAATATTTTAGAAACAATTGTAATCCTGAATAAATGGAAACCCTAGAGGAAAAAAGTTAACTCAATTAATGATAGAAGAGGCGCACCCTATTCTACAATCCTTCTTACACCAGTTCTGGTAGTTAATTCAAAAATTGAATTGGGTTTAGAGTTATACACTATGGTGTCAGATCCAAGATTCTGGAAAAGGGCCAGTAAACCAAGCTATAAATAATTTAACATGCACTTACCTTGGCAATTGCACTAGTTAGCCTTCGTGATGCTCTTTACATATATGGCAGCCAAGGGCTAGATGCAGGGGGAAGAAGTTCATGATCCAGTCTTCAGCCTGACGATACAATGTAAAAGGTTTCAACAAACATTTAACATTGTTTATACTCGTCCGGCTGAACTAGGAGTGACGTCATAGCTTTCACGCAGTCTTTAAACATGCGAATCGCTGTAAGCTGCAGCTGTATATCACGAGTGTACAAGTCAGCGTGCGCGATACGCATGCACAATCGCTGCATGAAAGCTATGAAATCATTCCTTTAGTTCAGACCGGATGAAGTATAAATGTTTAATGTTTCACATTAAAGGCGGACTCAAAGATTTCCTCAAAAAGTACAAGTTCCAATAGACCAATCATGAAGTAGCACCTCAGAGATGAAACAAAGGATGAACGTGAAATTTTAAAAACTTAGTTATCATGTTAGAACAAGGATTGTCTATATTGACCTTTCTTGGAGATGGACCAGTGCATAGAGTGTTGAAAACAAAAAACATGTGCTTGGCGGATCAACGGTAACTACAGTTTTATGGTCGAATCCGGCCAAGCACACAAGGGCTTTGTGTAGTCAACACTTTTGTGCGCTGGCAATCTCCCGGGAAAGATAATAAAAATCAATGGATAAACTTGTTCATTCTAAATTCTAGTAAACAACTTCAAAACTTTCTTGTATTAAGAACGACATGGGTCCAAATCTCAATGCGAGCTCCATTAATGATGTGATTACTTTGGCCTAAAACTCACCACTACGGAGAAATGTCTCTCAATGTTCCTTGTCTGATAACATGATTGTTGCACAGCGTATCAACGATGGTTTCCACTTGGTTATTCTTTCACTTTCGACACAAGCGGACCAAGGCTACAAAAGAAAGGTAGGAGATTACAACTGGTCTGGTTACAAATTTCTTAAATTAACCCGAAAGTTATTCCTTGGCCCAAATGACTGGTAATTTGGAAAACTTCTCACAATACCACTGACCCTTAAATTGACATGGCAATTGAAAAATAATGTGCCCTCAAATTTTTCAAAATTGATAATTTGTATGGTTTGTAAAGCTTTTTTTTTTACTTTAGATGTCACTAAATGATAAAAGCCCAAATCAGCCCCGTAAGGTAACACGAAATTTTAGACGTAATTAGGACTCTGGAGTCATCAATCAGCAGATGACAGAAATGGTGCAAGAAAACACAAGAAAACGCATGTGGAGTGATCCCACGGGCATCACCCTGTTAATCGGTTGGAAGTGTGTGTATTTACCTGCAAGGGTTCATGCCTCTTGCTTTACTTTGCATTTTGCGATGAAGACTATGTCCTGGGTTTTGTTTGCACTTTTTAACCATGTTAATTAAGTAATAATAATAAAAAAAATACGTATTCTTCCATGGCTTATACTATCATTTTGTGAACAATTGAGAAAATTTCATATTTTGAAAATGTTGCCAGTGCCGCTTCAACATTATCGAGTGGTTTGCAAGGGTATCACTGGTTATGAATTGACAGAAGACTATACAAGGTGTATGGGTCTATATTTGTTTCCAATTCAAAGTGTCTGAGCCGTGTGAGTGTGCAGAGGCAGATTTTAAGGAGAGTTTGTCATATTTGAGATCTAATTATTACAGCAATACGAACAAGAATTACATGGGCGTAATTAAGAAGGCCCCAAAACTGTGGTTTAATAACATTTTATGAAAATATGCCCAAATGAGCCACTTAAGATGTCATAAACCTGTCAAAAAGTATACATCACATCACCTCATGTTCTATCACCATGCCCACGTTAGACGGTCATTGACTAATCGGTTTATTCTATAGAGTGGATTAATGATTTCAAAATATGCAAATGAGCCGCACTTTAATATTAATAAACTGTCCAAAGAAAGTTACAGCGCATGACATAATCATGTTCTATCACTTGTGCAATGTTAGAAGTCATTGAGTAATCGTTTTTTAGTCTGTGAGTGGATTAAAGATTTGTTGGTCATCCAATCCAGGACAGCCATCCAGGCATCCATCTGTTGATCACAGAGACCCACCACAACTGTCAACATGGTTGCAGGAGCCAAAAAGTATCGCAGTGAGAATGAAAAGCATCTGTTGATGGATACACACAATCTCATAAATGATCACCTACCAATGGACAGCACGATTCTGCCACCTCTCCTTTTTGTCCTTCCAACAGTTTCAGGCAAAACATCCTCACTACCTGTAGCAAAAACCAAGACCAATTTGTAGTTGAAGATTCATTTACAAGAGTGCTAAAAAAGGGGGTGCTAAAAAAAGTACAAAAAACTGCAATGGAATTACAGTCAATGTCCTGAATGAATGGCCTTCGTGACTGACAGTGCCTGATTTACATTGATTTTTTACAAAAGTGGCATACATGTATAAGGAAAAGATCTCAAACTACTCTAAGATTTCCTTGAGTGGAGAGAATTTCGGTTTCTATTAAAGGGCTTGTTCGATTTATGGTATGTGTTCTCTACTTGTATGAGAGCCTGGCCACTTGCACATACACCCCATCAGGTTACGTGGAACAACAAAACTTGAGGTTTTGATGATGGTAGACGCAATAATGCATGTTGCAAAGCCTATCAATACTGTGCTACTTATTGTTTCTGCCCGTCAACCACATGCACTAGTGGGCTTCCCGCCTTGCCCAGCTTACCCTGGTGCCCATATATCTTGGGAATGAAATGGATTTGAGGGCTGCGGCTCAATGTTGTCCAGGAAGACACTGCGAAAAATACGCCTTTCATCTGATTATCAAAATCGGATTTACTACTTCGGGTTAAATAATGGGGGTCCCAAGACAATCGGAACATGCACCTTTAACAGGAAAGATAGACCCCACAACAGAAAGAATATATTTGAAGTGATGAAAAATCGAACCATTGTACTGAATGGGCTACTCCATCCAATTTGATTCTTTTAAAAAAAAAACCTGAAAAGCACAGCCATACATGGGGGTCGAAAAGCTAAATGCCAACTATTTACGTTGATGAAAACGTCAAGGCAACGTTGCACCAAATGGCACAGGAGAATATAATTGGGTCAATTAAAAATAAAACTGCTTCTGGTAACCTGCATCCATAAACTTTTAGTGTCAAGAAAAAAAGTTTTATGCCCTTGGAGGAAAAAATTACGTCTTCCTTGTCAAATTTTTGACAAGACTCCATAGACTCCACTCACATAAATTTTCAAAACCATTTTGTTTTTCCATCACTAAATTTCAGAGCATGTTCCGAGAAGAAACAAATTTATGTATGTGATGCCTTTGGGACAGGAAGAAGAATATAATTAGGTAATCATAACTTTTCTTTCCTATGTGTAAGGTTTGTTAAGTTGAGGCAAGGTTTAGCAACTTGGCATGGGAAAGGAGATTATGACAGCTATCATACTCTATAGTAGGATTTTTATTCCGTCGGGTCATTAAAAGTTTTTGGGCGTGTGAAGATTCCATACGTTCTGAGAGGTTTGTATAATTTACACAATCAGTACAATAGAAAGTTGATGCAACGATAGGGCATAAGATTAGGCCCCTAATTAAAAAATGTCCTTTGCTCATGAAAAAAATATTTAAAAGGCAAATGCACAGAATAATTCCAAACACCAAACTTGAACAAGCATTCAACATAGGAAAATGACACAAAGAAAGTAATTATTACTCACCAAAGGTTCTTTTACGTCACGAAGGAATATTTAGAAAAGAAAATCTGAAACGTTACATTTTTTGTCTTGTTCCAGATATGAAATTTGGCAGCTTGGTCCAATAATTTAAGTATTTTAGAGTTTTGGATCACTCATAACAGACTACAAGATTTACATGTCTAATTCCTCTTCACCCAGCCCCTCGTGTCCATGACATTAATTCGTTCTTGATTGACGCCAAACAAAGGATCATAGCGGTTCTCAGACTTATAGAATCTTCTATTCAATGAATCTGGTGGTATGAAGCCTTTACATATTCGATACAAAAAAGGTGATGTAAAATGGGTTTAAAGCATCATATTCTAGTAAAACAAAGTTGGCATTTCCTGTTTAATAATAGGCTTTTAGTTTTGATCTCAACACATTCCCCTCCAAATGAATTCTTACCATCGACAATATGCAGTTACTGACAGGAAGAAACTAGGGAATCTGCGTTCTCGGCTGTCTCTCTCTTTTGCCCGCTCGTATATTCAAAGAATATAAGCTGTGGGTCCGCCCCAATTGCTTTGACCCTGTGCAGTAACTTGATCTCATAAAAACAAACATATGAGGGATCGCATATGACAAAAGTTTGGTTCCAATTCAACTTCAAGTTTTCAATTTAGATGAATTTTACATTTTTAGCCCTTTTCAAAATTGACCTCACATGGACCTTTGACCCTTTCACGTGACCTTGACCTCATCGACATATGACGGATCCCATTGTGCACCTATGACAGAAGTTGGTTCCATGAAGTTAAACCTTTTTCATTGAGGTGTCAATTTAAAAAAAAACTAACAATTTGTGGACACACACATCCACACATACACACGCACAACGGATGCTAAGTGGTCCTTGAAGCATATAGCTGGAGCGACCACAAAATCAGACTATTAAGATGTCACAATTTATCTTTGTGACCAGTTGGGTTCCACCTTCTATCGCTAAGTTGGTAAAGTGAGGCCAAGGTGTACCAGCGTGGGGTTTTTATGGGAAGGGAGAATATTATGGCTACCATACTTTAATAAGTCACATTCTGTTCGTTACCAGTTACATGTTCCCATCCCTTATGCCAAGTTGTACACCCTTGCCAGACCTCTCAACCAATTCAATTTTCCTAACAGTGCGTTCATCTCTCATCATCTAGATTGATTGACTCTTTCTGTAGCTCTGTCATCAAATCATTTGTTGCCAGAAACCTGAAATCCTTGTCACTGGAAGTCATCTACAAAACATAAGATGGAGAACAATCAATCAAGACTCTGGCACCTTACAACGAATCCAGCAAGTCGACACTTCAACCTTTGATGTTCTTATAAAAACTACGCACCTATATACCACTGCCTGATCACCACCTTTTCGAACTAGGGCCCGGGGAGAATCCGGCATTTAGCTAGGTGGTAATTTTGGTGGCCAGAATTTCCGGATATTTTAAAGCATTTCGGCACTAAAATTAGTGGTAGATGATTTGAACCATTATTTGTGTCAAAAAATTGGGAATAACTGGAAAAATACCATGTTATTCATTCGGTTTATCCGGTTCTAAACTCGCAATTCTGTGAATTTCTCCATTTTACGTAAAACGGAAAACCTTTGGTCTTCAGCTACTGGAAAGTAATCCAGCCGCTTTTGAGTACGATTTATTACCTTTGACTTGGATTTTACAAGCATGATATAAAGTAGCCATTTCTAAGAAATTTAGGAATTTTGATGTCCAACCCCCCCCCCCCATAACCTTGTGATATGCTAAGTTCCTTGAAAATCAGTGGCAAAGATGGGCATTTGTAACAAGTCCAAAACAAGGTTGATTGCGCATGTTTGCCGAAAATAGCTAAATATAGAATAGATAACACAGGACGGGCTGAATCTGAGTAGATTAAAATGCGTTGTGTCGCTTAAGCGACGAAAGATGAATGGAAATGCACAGTCGTTTTCAAGACCATTCTAGTGACGCCGGAGGCGATTTTAGAGGCTGTGATTTAGCATTTGAACTCAAAAATCGCTGCGGCTGTAAAATATTCCCAGTAGGAAGCCGACTAGCCGTCGGTAGTGATGATATGCCGCCGGTCACCGGTCTCTCAGCTCACTTGCGAGTGTGTTCATTCACTGATTATCGTGCATGTCGTGTATGGTTCTATTGATATTCCACACAAAACCACAGAGATTTCCACTACCATTGTCACCGTGTAGCTTCCCAACACTTAGCGTGCTGAATCAGAGGTTAGGTTAGATTTCTTAAAATGGCTGCCCTTGGGCCAAGGAAGTGTAGGAGACTGACGGGGACCATTTCCTTATATACCATTAAATTAAGCCTAGCTAGGGTCATTCTTTCATTACCAATTAAAGGGTCATTCTTCATTTACCATTAAAGGGTCAATTCCTTCATTTACCGTTAAAGGGTCATTCCTCATTACCAGTTAAAGGTCATTCCTTCATTTACCAATTAAAGGGTCATTCATTCATTTCGCAATTAAGGGTCGTTCCTTGTTTACACATTAAGCGTTCCTTCTTTACCAATAAAGGCGTCATTCATCATTTACATTCATTTACCAATTAAAGGCTTCGTTCATTTTTCATTAAAGGGGCATTCATTCATTTTCCATTAAAGGCTGTCATTCCCTCCTTACATCATTTATCAATTAAAGGGTCCTTCATTCATTTTCCAATTACAGGGTCAGTCATTCATTCATTTTCCAATTAAAGGGCATTCATCTTTACCATTCAAGGGTCATTCCTTCATTTACCAATTAAAGGGTCTCCTTCATTTACCAATAAAGGGTCATTCCTTCATTTACTCAAGTAAAGTTCCTTCCTTCCTTTACCATTAAAGTTCATTCTTCATTTACCAATAAAGGGTCATTCCTTCATTTACCATTAAAGGGTCATTCCTTCATTTACCAAGTAAAGGTCATTCCATCATTATGAATTAAAGGGTCATATCATCATGAATTAAAGGTTTGTTCCGATTGATTACAATTAAGGGCCATGCCATTGTTTAAAGACTTAATTATAAGAGTAAACTCTGCGTTTAAGGCTCAGGCTTGGCTCCTGTAAAGCCACACTGTTAAAAAACAAAGGACAAAATTTTGACACTTCAATTTCAATAAATACAATGTTGACCCTTCATTTTTCATTTTGACTCGTACAATGTTGACCTCAAGGGTCTTTGACTCTTGGGAAAAAATGAGTAAATTACTGTATCTACCTATATATATATAACTCGAATCGTAAGTCTTTCCATAACATGGCGCAACCAGCTGGCAAAAAGTTTATTTCCCGGTAAACCATAATTGAGATTGGGCTATTTCCCTGATAGACGGCTGCATCAGCCGCGTGCGCCGGCTTTAGTGCGACATGGGGGTGTCTGAGGGGGATGTGCCCCCCTCAGAAGGTGAAGCTTTTGAAACATGACAGCAGAATGACGCGATTTGGTGCACCATTTTTTTTTTCCCCCAAACATTTTCGAGTATGAGAAGGTCAATGCTGAAATGTTTGTGTGTTAAATTGTGATCAACAGAAGATTAAAACAATGAATAAAAACGATGATGATAATGAAGACAAAATGGTTTCTTGTCCTTTTCTTTCCACACGTGCGTATCCATTCTGTCAGCTCGTCTCGGTCGTCCGTCAATGTATCATTGTTTAACTATGTTCCGAAACACAATGATTGCGAGGCTCGCTCGGGTTACACTACAGCCCTCACTGTCACACTTAACTTATCAATAAGCTTGTGGAATCCCCTGCACGTGGCAGCTTAAAAATTGGCGCATGGCGCCAAGATATTTTGGGTATCACATATTCCTAATTGCTGGTTGGCCCCTACTAGTAGATCAAGGCGGCTGGGGATTTCCCTACAACTTAATAATAGCAACTAGAAAAGAGATTGCACGCTCGCACGCTCGCGTATATTTAATTAACCACAGAATCCTGTAAAGCGAACCCACGGAACAGATTAACAATATGAATGTCGAAATTAATATTTTTTTGTTCTTGTTGTTGAAATCTCGTATACAGCTTATCTAAATGGTAATTTTTCGGACGTCAGTCACCGTGGCACCACACGGACCTGTCAAGACACACACACTTCTTGCCTCAAAACTATACTCTTTGTCAAAGTACCCTTAATACACCTTAAGATAACTACTTTAGCGTGATGCGCGTAAATGTGATCGGGCGATCCACCTTCTATGCCCTCGCCCCTTCTGATGGCGGCTCGCGTACCGTCTTGTAAAAGGTATTTTTGAGAAATAGGTATATGGCCAAGCTGGCCAAGGGTCGACAGACTTTACTTCACTTTGCCTTTATAACATGGAATTTCATCCGACGTAAACGCCGTATTTTTATATCAAGCCTAGCCATCCACAAAAATAACATTTTGAAATGGGTTAATGAACCTTAAATCTTCTATCGGATTTTATTTTTTGACAAGAGCTAATTGATTTGATATACAAATATTCATTGCAGAAGGGGTAACAACCCATAGATGTTTACAGGCAGTAACCTCGTGGATGTAGTGTAATGGATGATTACGGCACGCGCTAATTGTCACTTTAAACTTTTATGAATAATGATTATTACAAGGTAAGCACAAAATCTACCGAACATCGGTAAGGACAAGCGACTCTACTCGATACGCACGCAATAGCAGAGTTTTAATGGACAAATAGCTGAACTAATTTTTATCAAAGACGAGCGACATTATTATGATTATTTACATTAACAACTGAACACACGATGAAGGTCCTTTGATCACAATTTTCTGTTCACGTTTTCTCTTCATTAAATTTGTTGTAAGCTTACAATTTCCTCTTTTTTTTTTTTTTTTTTTTTTCTCCTTTTTTTTTTGGGTAAGCTTACAAATTTTCCGCGAGCTTCCCGAATTTCCCGGCCGCCAGGCGTCCGAGTTACCCAGTTTTTGCCAGCCCTGTGCAGCACGATCATCGCTTCGCATGTCGGGCGCTAACACTGGGTGGTCCATTCAGTGGTCCCTTGATAGCGCGATAAATTTGGCTGCTGCTGAGCAATATCTCACACACACGACAAAAACACGAGGCGGGGTCGGCCATACGTGCACAGACGCTCCCAGTGGTGCCCTCTAACGTAACAACATTTACTCAGTTTTAAATGCCTCAACATGTTTTTAAAAACAAAAATAGATGATTCTAAACTAGTTAAACCATTTCAAA
The DNA here is from genome assembly GCA_023653785.1 of Ophioderma brevispina. Taxonomy (NCBI): domain Eukaryota; kingdom Metazoa; phylum Echinodermata; class Ophiuroidea; order Amphilepidida; family Ophiodermatidae; genus Ophioderma; species Ophioderma brevispina. Next base: position 27,852 of record JAMKCH010024284.1, on the reverse strand, counting down.
ACTAGAGTCGTAAGTGTATTTACAGCGCGGCATCAGATGATTTTTGACGATGTGACGGCTCAAATTTAAAAACTCAGAGGAACTTACCGCACATGCCGCCGCCGTGGCGCGTGCGGTTGATCTTTCTGATGTACAATGTAATATCAGTAAAATTCGCATCAGATTGTAAATATGACACGACACTCCATATGAAGCTGACTGCTACAAAAATTTGACAGCCATTTTATAGTTATTCATTGTTATAATATTCATAAATAGTGTGACTTAAATATGTGTGAAATAATGTTGAAATAAATGATAACTCCTTTGCTATCTTATGAATATAGTTTGGGTTTATTGCAAATTTGAGCTCTCTCTATCTCCCTGTGCCTTTTATCTATCAGAATAAATTTGATAACATTTAATTATATTCAACATCGGGACTGTCATCTCATCTTCTCTTTCTCTATGACCCATTCTCCCCTCCCTCTCTTTTTATATCCCTCAACTTTCCCCCCTCCACAATTTACGTCATCCGTCACCCCCAAGACCCTCTACAATTACTTTTCCCCCTGCTGTCCGCTCGTTCGAGTTCTTCCTGCCTTTTATTTCCTTCTCTGCTTTTGCCTTGTTTGCTAGTTTACTACTATTCCCTTTTTCTTTATTTTCCTCGTCTGGCTTCCTCATTCCTCTCTCTCTTCCCCCTTTCTTCTGCGTACGAGGCAGCAGCTAAACATGTTGTAAGCATTGGAGCCAACTCCACTGTTGTTTGGTTGGGGTTAGAGAAATCTTTGTCCACCGGTGGACGAACGGTGTGCCTCATTGAGAATGTTAATCCGCAGCTCTGTGATGGATACCACATTGGCAGGGTTTGGCGATGGCCGCAGCCCCCATCTGTGCATATTCTGTTGAAGCAACCGACTCCTGTGCGAATCCAGTTTAAGGTGACCCATTCCTTGCGTGGGAGATTGTCTGCCAGGTGGTATGCTGTCTGGTTGAATATAGAATTGGTCTGGTCTTGTGAGTCTCAAGCCAGGCAGTATTCCATGTCTGTAATATTTGAATGGGGACTGAGATTAGCGGCGTGTCGGCAGGTCGGGCGAGAGCGCAGTCTCTGTCTAACCGAGTTGGTGTGATTCTTTGACAGTGTATGCAGCAGGTGCTTGTTGTCGGCAGCAGAGGCTGATTCTAGTTTGTGTGTGTGGTGTTCTCTCCGAAGGGCTGCGGTGCAATCCTGAAAGCACTGGTTGGAATTCAGATGGAGTAGGACGGAGGCAGCCATGATGGTTCCAGTTCTCGTTGAGTACAGTATCCAGCTTCTTGTGTGAGAGCTGTTGCACCAGGCTGGGCGGCATATTCAGCAGTGCTTTAGACCAGATCCAGGCAGTGGTGCGTAGGTCGTTGGGCTGACACCCATGAAGATCCAGCAGGTCGGCACAGGAGGTTATTCCTCAAAGATACCTTGGCGCATACGGACTCGAGGTGCTGCCGTATGTAAGCTGCCGGTCACGCTGACTCCCAGGTAGTTGGTGTAGGATTGTATGGCAGAGGCGCTCCATTGAGTTGATTTGAAGCTGGCGTTGAGCCTCTTTGGTGTCTAGGTGGAAGGCAGTAGCCGTGGTCTTGGCTTCACTCAGCTTCAAGTCTCCGGTCTTCAGATATGCTGGCAAGTAGGCCCATGCTGTAGTAAGAATGGGCTTTCTACTTCGTCGCAGTTGCTTTCGCGATGGAGGAGGGCAAGATCATCGCTAGCCATATTGTCCATAGATGTTGTTTAGCAATTCGCTGATATACAAGTTGTGAACAGCATAGGAGCCAGTACAGATCTCTTCCCCCTCACTCTAAGCCTATGTCGTGTGGTTGTTCTTATTCCCCCTCTCTCGCTCTCATCTCCTTTTCTCTCCTTTCAGTGACCATCTCTCCCCGACTTTCCCCTCTATTCTTCCCTCAACATTACCGCTCTCCAAATTACATTTCTCTCCCCATCTCTCTCGATCACGTCTTCAAGTTCATTGACCACATAAAAAATCCTACTTTTTCATCAAGAGTTTGCTTGTTACGTGTTGAAAACCGCAATGGCGACGTCTACATTACGATTTCTTGACCGCCGCCACTGCCACCGCCTGAACTTGCCATGTTATTATATTTGCCTTTGTGTGCGATCTTTCACAATCAACAAAAAAGGGTGCGCGATTTTTGCTTTACCGACGAACCATATGTAATTGATCGCCCGGACGTACTTTAACACAGGGTTTCACACTTTGGGAAAAACTGTGTTCTTTAAGTAAGAACCCCTCTTTAAACTTCAAAGCTGTCTCTGTATATTATTCATATGGTGAATGAATGTTATTACTAAAGTTCATGATGAAAACATTTGAAATATCTGGTACACTATATTAGTCCTGCTGACATGACTTCGGGTTGCTTTTGTACATTAAAAAAAATTCTGTTGTTTAACTTACCAACCCGAAGTCAGGCCAAGTCTGTACTGTTTTAACATCCATTAAGGTTTCCATTTAGAAACTCACCCAAATCACTCCAAAATGGTCCGAATTACCCAACTGTTTACTCACTTTTATCTTGACAACTCTACATATTGTTGAACCTGTATTTTTCACTGACTCACACTCAAATGATAAAAAATTAGTGATTTTCAGCAGGTATACGATCTTACGTTTTCAGTTTAAGTCCAAAATCTGGTATAGAGTCAGTGCCAGGGTCAGGGATCAGATGTAAAGGTCAGTGGGAAACATGTGCTTTTCCTGATCAACAAAAAATAAAAAATAGTCTCTCGACATGCTTGATGAGCGACCTCTATCGGGCGCGGAATGTTTGTATAACCTTTTTTTTTGTGTAACCATGATTGGATTAGAGAGCCAACGATACCTACCTGTTCTGAATAATCGATCTATAGTTTTTAAAACGTAAACATCGTATTGTCTTGGTGTAAAGCAATGCGTAAAATGTGGACATAACATAGCAAGATTTTATTCACATCAGTACATGGCAAATAACTACAAAAATGTTAAAAAAGTTACCCTAACCCGGACCGGGCGGTTTTGCCGAACATCGGCCAGTCAGTATTCGCATGTCTGTAATATGTTGAATGGTGGGAACTGGAGAGTTTTTAAATCGGCGGGTCCGGCAGGTTCCCCCGGCGAGAGCCGGAGTCCCTCTGTCGACCTATTTGGTGTGATTCTTTGGACGGTGTTTATCAGCAGGTGCTTGTTGTCCAGGCAGGGCCTTATTCACTAGTTTGTGTTGTGTGGTGTTCTCTGCCGAAGTGCTGCAGGTGAATGCCTGAAAGCCACTGGTATGAATTCAGTAGGAGAAGGACGGAGGCAGCCAGTGGAGGTTCCTCAAGGTCTCGTTGAGTACAGTATCCAGCTTCTTTGTGTGAGAGCTGTTTGCAACATGCTGGGGCGGCATATTCCAGCAGTGCTGTGACCAGAGCCAAGCAGTTGTGCGTAGGTCCGTTGGGACTAGCACCCCATGAAAGATCCAGCAGGTCGGCACAGATGTTATTCCTCAAAGATCCCGTTGCGCATCGGACTCGAGGTGCTGCCGGTATTAAGCTGCCGGTCAAGGCTTGACTCCGATGTAGGTTGGTGTAAGGATTGTTATGGCGAGGCGCTCCATTAGGTTGATTTGAACCTGACGATGAGCCTCTTTTGTTGTTGAGGTGGAATGCAGTAGCGGTTGTCTTGGCTCACTCACTCATCCTCCAGTCTTCAGATATCTGCAAGTAGGCCCATGTCTGTAGTAAGTGTGGTTTCTACTTCTGTCATTGTGCTGTCCCGATGGTGAAAGGAGGGCAAGATCATCGGCGTAGCCATCATTGTCTAGATGTTGTTTGAGGAAGTCGCTGATAACAAGTTGAACAGCATGGAGCCAGTACAGATCTCTTCCCCTCACTCTAGGCCTATGTCCTTTGTTCTATTCCCACTCTCCACCCCCCTCTCCGGGTCTCCCTTTTCCTCTCTCTTTCATGACCATCTCTCCCCGGACTTCCCCTCTAATTCTATTTCCCTCAAACATTTACCGCTCTACAATTACATTTTCTTCTCCCCTCTCTCCTCGTCACCTCTTCAAGTTCATTGTACAACATAAACTCATATTTTTCATCAAAGATTTTTGGCTTTACGTGTTGAACACCGCAAATGGCGACGTCTACATTTACGATTTCTTGACCCGCCGCACTGCACCGGCCTACTTTGCCGATTGTTGTATTATAGTTGCCTGGGTGTCCGAGCTTCACAATCAAAAAAAGGGTTCCGCTATTTTGCTTACATACGAACAAGATTTCATTGATCTCCCGGACACTTTACACAAGGGTTTCACACTTTGGGAAAAAACTGTGTTCTTTAAGTAAGAACTCCCTCTTTAAACTTCAGCTGCTCTGTAATATATATTCCATATGGGTGATAATGTATGACTAAGTTCATGAGGAAAACAGTCGTGAAATATCGGGGTACAACTATATTAGTTCCTGCTGAGCATGACTTCGGGTTGCTTTTGTTACATTCACAATTCGTTGTTAACTTTAACGGAACCCGAGTCATGCCAAGTTGTACTGTTTAACATCCATTAAGGTTTCCAATTTATAACCTCACCCAAATCACTCCAAATGGTCCCGATTACCCAACTGTCGACTCACTTTTATCTTGACATACTCTACAGTATATTGTTGAACCTGGTATTTTTCACGACTCACACTAAAGATAAAAAATTATGATTTTCAAGCAGTTATAGCATCTTACGTTTTTAGTCCAAGTCCCAAAATCTGGTACATAGGTCAGTGGGCAGGGGTCATGGATCAATATGTAAAGTCTCATTGCGAAAATGTGCTTTTCCTGATCAACAAAATAAAAATTAGTCTCTGACATGCTTGATGAGTCCGACCTCTATCGGGCGCGGAATGTTGGATAACTTTTTGTGGCCCATGATTGTATTAGATCAACGATACCTACCTGTCATGAAATAATCGATCTATAGTTTTAAACGTAATCATCTTAGTCGTGGTGTAAAGCGAATGCTAAAATTGGACATCAACATATCAAGATTTTTTCACATCATTTACATGGAATAACGACAAAAATGTTAAAGTAAAACCTAACCCGGACCGGGCGTTGTGCCGAACATCGGCCCAGATGCAACGAGGTGCAATCTTTTTATTTTTTTTATTTTTTTTCCTTTTTTTATAAGAAACAATTTTTTTGTTTCATTGGCATCCTCTGACGTTTTTTCCGGTAAACAAATAAGTAGCGTACATTCGTTAACGGCCCAGATGCAACATCGTCGTCATTTGTCCCAACAACTTCCCAGAGGCAACGATAACAATATCGCCGTCATTTTCCCGGAAGACGTCCCGGATGCAACGACGACATCGCTTATTTCCCGTAAGACGTCCCAAGGCAACGAGGAACATAGCGTCCTTTTCCGGCAAGACGTCCAGAGATGCAACGAGGAACTCGCGTCAATTTTGCGGAAAGACGTCCCAGCTGCAATGATACGGCATTGCGCCACGTTTCCGATCTTCTGCCGGGAAACCTGCCGAGATTGAAATGAAACGCATCGCGTCCATTTTTCCGGAAGACCGAGATGCAATGAGAACATTGCACCTTCTGCGGGGAAACGGGCCGAGATGCATGAGAACCAAAGCGTTCCCCACAGCGGACAACGTCCCAAATCAATTGGAAGCAATTTTAAAAATATAAATAATTGTTTAAAACTTTATTTTTAATCACAAATTCTTTTTTGGTTTAAAAAAAGAAAAAACCTAAAAAATTAAAAAAGGTAAAATGTTTTTTTACGCGTAAGGCAAGTTTAAAGCTTCCTAAAAGCTTCCCCGCCAATTTCGCAGTGGCTTCAACGCAAGGCCTATAGGTTAAACGTGAGGAAATCTTTGCGTAAGGAAGGTCACGCAAGGCCATAGAAAAAAAGCACTGCCGTGCCCAGGCTACGTTAAATGCTAGGTTTGGTTAATTTGAGGGTAAAAACAGTCCAAATAAGGTATAAATTCAATACTTAACTGTCGGGCTTTTCTGGTTCTGCCCGGTTTCCGCGCGGTTTCAAAATTAATTCATTGAGTTTGCTGAATTACTTATCGGATTAAAGGATTCAGGAGATTGAGCAGATTAAATAAACCGCCTTTTTGAGTATTGGATTTGGTCCCCTTAAGAGAGTTAGGGTTGCTTTTGCCGTGCTTTTTTAACATGCCGTGCCCGCCACATTAAATGCCGTGGCCTGCCATGTTTACTGCTAGCTGGGTGAAATTTGCATTTTTAGACTATTTTAACTCTCAAATTTACACCAAGCTTAGATTTAACGCAGCCGGGCCACGGCAGCGCTTTTATCCGTGCCCTTCCCTTCTTGTGAATAAAAAAAAAGCTCACAAACCGGCCAAAATTGTGGTAATTCCTTGCTAAATACGTGCTATGCATAGGGCCGTAAGGCTTGTACAGAATTACCCTCCATTTTGGCCTTTTTGTTAGGCCCTTTTTTTATCACAACGACATGGCCGGGCCACTCATGTTGAACTTTGAAAAAGGAAGCAAATCGGGGTTCTTGCAAAATAGTTTTTTGTATGAATCTAACTTGCTCTACTTTGTTTGCAATATATAGCCGGTAAACGGCCCAATGCATTGAAAAGCAACGACAATCATTTTCCCCCGGAAGACGTCCATATGCAACGCGAACATCGCGTCATTTTCTCGGAATACGTCCCAGATGCCAACGATTGAACACTTGCGTAATTTTCTGCCAGGAAAACGTCCAAGATGCAACGAGGAACATCGCGTCCTTTTGGGAAAGACTTCCATATGCAATGGCGACGCAAGATCTAATTGGATCTCCTGCGGTCAACCGTCCCAGTGCAATGAGAAGCATTGTTGCAAGTTTCGATCTTCTGCGGGCAACTCGTGCCAAGATGCAACGAGGAACATCACTTCATTTTTTTTTCCCGGAAGACATACCAGATGCAACGAGGACATCGCGTCCTATTCGCGGAAGACGTCCAAGATGCAACGAGGACTAGCGTCATTTTCCCCAAAGACGTCCCAGATGCAACGAGGACATCGCGTCATTTTCCGAAAAGACGTCCCTATGCAACAAGGAACATCCGCGTCATTTTCCGGGAAGACTTCCTCAGATCAATGAGGTTGCAATGAGAATTCTTTGTGCGACAAAAAAATAGTTGTTGACGGCCGAGATGCAACGAGACACCTTTTTCCGACCGGTTCCCACCGGTTTCGTTGCACCTCATTGTCCCGGGTGCGGGTAAGGGTTAAATGGACCACGAACACATTGATTTTTGACATCCACTGTGACAAGGAAACTAGCATACTCAAGAACACTCCCCGGTTGCCTGATTGTTTATATCAGAGCCTCGTAAGTATGGTTCACAAACCGTAAATTTTTGATTTGGTAGAACGAACTTTTTCACACTCAGCCACTGTTAAACGGATTCGAAACTACAGCATCTTGTTGTACCTCAGGTCTACTCCCATCGAATGTGAGTCTGTCTCTCCACAGACTCACAAAGAACTAACTTTGATTGTGCTTAAGGGAGTTCAAACTGTTTACAAACACAGCTGGCCATTTCATGCAATGGCTTATGCAATAAGTGTACTTGTATGTGCGCTTCGTGCATGCCAGACCATGTACTCCAGACGTGTTAGAAACAACATGATTGACCTCCCATTCAAAAAATTAAACCCAATATTTAATGTGTGAGAAAAAGCTCCTTGACATCTTCCTTTGTGTCTCATGTAAGAATACAACAGGAATACTTCTGAAACTGTATGCACAACTTTCCATTTCTCTTTGATTTCATGATATTATCATTTCCAGAAAATGTTCTAGGGAGCATTTTGATAAATTGATAGCATGGTCTATGGTGAATTCTTGGTACGTTTGAACCACTATTTATTGTATTTAGGAAGACTGCTGGCATGTAAACAACTGACATCTGGTGTCCACACATGGTCAATGGATAGATGTGTGCAGTGGTTTTTCAATAACAGCCTTCCCCTCTGTGTGTTAGTGGGTTAGATCCCACTAACACAGATTCGTCTGTGTACCACCATCGGTCAGAAGATACGATAATGTCCAAGATCAAAATAACTCGCCCTGAGGTTCCATCATTGGAACTACCACTATATGGGCACGACATGACACGATGTGTTTTTCTTACTCAACACCACCATTCGGGACTCCGATGACTACAGGGGATGTAATGTGGGGTTTTTTGCACCTTTGGTGTGTTCAAAGTTCTTTCACATTTTGGATTGTGACTCTATGTGAACTAAAGGAGCTCCACACTATGGGAACCTAGTGATAGCACCGACGGACCCTTATGCCGTCTCAATTTGTCAATCCACATCTGACGACTTGAGAAACTTCTGGGGCGTCAAACATCAAAAATATGCCAGTCCGGGGAAAACAAGCAAGGCTGCGGTGCTGGGGAAGAATTATCCGCATGGATTAGTAGTAAGTTATGGGCCTTTTATATGAAAAAATTACCCGTGAAAATTCATTTCAATTTTTACAAATCCAAGTGGAGGCGTATCTGCACAAACGAGAGCGTCATTCTAGGGAGTATACCCCCAAACGGCTAAATTTGTCGAGATTGTAGAGTATGAATATGGTGAATATCGCCCAATTCATGCAAATTCCCCGTAGTTCGCATAGTGATAACTGCTCACGCGTCCGTCGGCAAACTACACCAACGAAGGGCCGAAGCCCCGGTGTGAGCAATGATCTCATTCACAAAATTTTTTAGTTTAAATTTACTATTTCGTATCCCTACAGCATACAGCTGCATTGAACTCTTATCTAAATTTTATTCCACAGCACCATAGCAAATTAATTCTCTAATCTCTTTTTCTGGTTAAAGGAAAGTCTTCCCAATGTACAACCAGATTGTCCTAAAATTCACAGCCATGACCCCTGACCCCGTAGACTGCACCGTCTCCGAAGGTAGGGATTGACGTTACACTGGTTCCCTGCAACCATTTCACAATTGACATAGTCTGAACCAGAAGCGAAGCCCGATACATGGAACCAGCGAGTCCAGCTGTTCCGTCAGCGTTTGTTGTTTCGCACGGAAGACATTTTAGAGGGCTTTGAGAAGCCAATTTATTCATTGGATTTGGACATTAGAGAGGGTAATAATCTTCATTGGAATGAATATTCGGACTCAGGATAGGCTCAGCTATTTAATATGAATTCCGTTTCGATGGCTAAATGCTTCAAATATATGTGGGATCGTGTTGCGTTGACCGAATTTTTTTTAACCCGCAGCCTATTCAATGTGTACGGTAATTTCCAGTAAAGAATTAAAGCATTTTTGGAATGTAAACACTTATTTCCCAGACCGGGTTGCCCTGCGCGCTCGAGGTCTGGTTCTGAACGGGGAAATTTAGTATTCTGCCACCAGCACCGATGAATTCGGCAGCCTTCGCCGGAATAAACTGCATGTTTTTTGGGAAACTTGGTGGCAGAATACGAATACCCCCCCACCCCCCCCCCCCCCCCCCCCCCCCCCCTCATCCCCTGAACGGACTAGTAGTCGCTCAATCGGCAATTGCCCATTGCAGTTCTCGATTTAGAGGGGTTTTACATGCACAATGCATGTTTAAAAATTAGCTCATGTGCATGTGAAATTTTTGCCTTGCATTCAAAGGGGTGTGTTTTTCAGCTAACTTTCAAGGAAAAATCAAATGGTGCATGGTGAACTTTTATTTCCTAAATCAACCCCTGCCCGGTCGGTCCCCCCCCCCGACTGTAAGTACTCTTTCACTCCAGGGAGTACTTGGAAGATTAATTGAGGACCATCAGGCAGCAGAATTCCATTTTGTGGCCCATCACAACCGACAGACAAAAAGTCTGCAACACGACCGGGTTGGCGATTTTTTTGATTTTTTTAAAAAAAAATTAAAAAAAAATTGATTTTTTTTAATTTAAAATAGATTTTTTTTTATTTAAAACGTAATTATAAATAAAAATATTTTTTGAGTTTCATAATATTGAGTATCCGAATTTCTTTCAAAAATGGAATTCACCCCGAACATTATATATACTTCCCGAATAACACTAGCCTAATAAATAACATGAAAACCTATCCTGAAATGGTTTTGTGGACAGTATTTTGGAATTGAATGTATCCCCATTCAAAATATTTTATTTCAGAACTAAAAAATGAATCTCTTTCAAAAATCATGCCTGGTTACCTGAATATTGTTTTCCTGAAAGAATCCCCAATAAATATTGGATCTAGAAACTCTCACATGAAAATCCCCGTAAACATAAGACAACTTCCCGCAGAGAGTCCCCCCAATTTATATTGCAATTTCTCACAGGAAAACTCCCCAGTTGGCAGTCACGCATTGCAAATTCCCAGGCCAATTACACGATAACATTGAAAATCCCAAATAAATATACGTTGCTAACAACCTATGTCAGACAGAAAGTGTGACCCCATTTGGTACCATTTTTGGAGAGCGAGCATCAAATTGTTACATCGACTGGTTGTGTTGGACTTTTACATGAGTTTTTTTTGCGTCATTTGAGGAATTTTTTGTTCTCAAAATTAAATCCAACTTTTAAAAAAAGGTCCATCCTATTGAGCGCTACTGAAAGGTCGGAGGGCATTTATTAGGTCAAAATATGGTACTGTAATACTGTAAAATATGTGTCATCAACTAGAATCTTACAAGAACTTTTGAATTCTTCCCTCAACATTTACCGCTCTCCAAATTGACATTTTACTCTCCCCTCTCTTCTCGATCACCTCTTCAGTTCCATTGACAACAAAAAAATCATATTTTCATCAAGATTTGTTTTTACGTGTTGAACCGCAATGGCGACGTCTCACATACGATTTCTTGCCGCCGCCACTGCCACCGCCTGAACTTGCCCTGTTATATATTTGCCTGGGTGGTCGAGCTTCACAATCAACAAAAAGGGTGACGCGATTTGCTTGCTTTACGACGAACAAGATTTAATTGATCTCCCGGGACTATTTTACACAAGGGTTTCAACTTTGGGAAAAAAAAAAAAATGTTGTTCTTTAAGTAAGAACGCCCTTTATAAACTTCAGCTGCTCTGTAATTATTATTCATATGTGACGAATGTTATACTAAGTTCATGATGTGCAAAACATTGAAATATCGGGGTGGTACAACTATATTAGTCCTGGGGAGCATGACTTGGGGTTGCTTTGCTAATTCACTTCTGTGGTTAACTTTAACGAACCCAAGTCATGCCAAAAAGGCTGTACTGTTAACATCCATTTAAGGTTTCCAATTTATTAAAACTCACCCAAATCACTCCCCAAATGGTCCCGAAATTACCCAAACTTGTTGCCTCACTTTTATCTTGACATACTCGTACAATATTGTTGGACCTGTATTTTCACTGACTCACACTAAAATGATAAAAAAGTAGTGATTTTATGCAGGTGTACGATCGTACGTTTTTAGTCCAGTCCAAACAATCTGGTAAAGAGGTCAGTGGGCAGGGTCAGGGATTCAAGAGTAAAGGTCAGTGGCAAATGTGGCTTTTCCTAATCAACAAAACATAAAAAAAATTAGTCTCTCGACATGCTTGATGAGACCGACCTCAATCGGGCCGGCATGTTGGATAACTTTTTGTTGTAACCATTGATTGTTAGAGACAACGATACCTCCCTGTCATGAATAATCGATCTATAGTTTTAACGTAATACATCGGATTAGTTCTTGGTGTAAGCGAAGGCGTTAAAATGTGGACATAAACATAGCAAGATTTTATTCACATCAGTTACATGGAATAACGACAAAAATGTTTTAAATTACCCTAATCCGGACCGGGCGGTTTTGACGAACATCGGCCCAGATGCAACGAGGTGCGAATCTAATTTTATTTTTAACGGCCCAGATGCAACGAGAAACAATTTTTTGTTTCATGATCTCGGACGTTTTTCCGAGGACAAGAATAAGTAGCGTTAACAGGCGTTAACGGCCCAGAGATGCAAAAATAGCGTTTCATTTTCCCGGAAACACGGCCCAGAGAAACGAGGGAAGCATTGCGTCATTTTCCTGGAAGACGTACCAGATGCAACGAGGAACACATCGCGTTATTTTCCCGGAAGAGTAAGTCCCGATGCAACGAGGGAACATAGGAGTCATTTTCGGAAGAGTCAGGATGCAACGAGGCACATAGCGTCATTTTGCGGGAAGAAAAGACGTCCCAAGGCAATGAGAACGCATGCGCCAAGTTCGATCTTATGCCGGGGGAAACCGGACGAGAGGCAATGAGACGCATCGCGTCATTTTCCGGGAAAGACGTCCGAGATGCAATGAGAAACATTGCACTTTCTGCGGGGAAAAACTGGCGAGATGCAATAGAACCAAAAGCGTCCCCAGAGCGGAGAACGTCCCAAAATCAATTGGAAGCAATTTAAATGAAACAGAGTAATCAAAGTCGAACAAAATTCTTTTTGGGTTAACAGCGACATATGAAGATTTACAAGGCCCATATAGGTAAATGTTGACGCGTAAGCAAGTTTAAGCCTTCCCCGCCAATTTCGCAGTGATTTCACGCAAGGCCTATAGGTTAAAACGTGAGAAATCTTTGCGTAAGGAAGATCACGCAAAGGCTATGAGGAAAAAAAGCAACTGCGTGGCCAGGCTACGTTAAAATGCTAAGGTTGGTGTGTAAATTGAGGGTAAAAAACAGTCCAAAAGTAAGGGATGAATCAATATGACTGGCGGGCGTTTTCTGTTCTTTGCCCGGTTCCGGCGCGGGATTCAATTAATTCATTGGTTCTGCGGAATACTTAATCGGATTAAAGGATTAAAGATTGAGGGATAACATGAACCGCCGGGTTATGAGTATTGATTGGTCCCTAAGAGGAGGTAGGGTTGCTTTTGCGGCTTTTAAAATGCAGTGGCCCTGCCACATTAAATGCCGTGACCTGCCATGTAAATGCTAAGCTATGGTGTAAATTGCATTTTAGACTATTTTGAACTCTCAAATTTACACCAAAGCTTAGCATTTAACGCAGCCGGGCCCCGGCAGCAGTTTATGCCGTGGGCCCGGCTCGTCGGTTTGATATTTTTTTTTTTTTTTTGTTTTTTTTTTTCTTTTGATAAAAAAAGCTCACAAACGGCCAAAAATGAGGTAATCTCTGCTAAATACGTGCTATGCATAGTCCGTAAGGTGCTTGTTAAGAGAATTCCCTCAATTTTTGCCTGTTTTACCTTTTTTATCACAACGACATGGCAGGGGCCACGGCATGTTGAACTTTGAAAAAGGAAGCAAATGGGTTCTTGCAAAAATTTAGTTTTTGTATGAATTCGAACTTGCTCTACTGTGTTTGCAATAATAGCGGTAAACGGCCCATGCAATTGAAAAAGCAGCAACGCATAATTTTCCCGGAAGACGTCCCAGATGCCAAGAGGAAAATCGGTCATTTTCTAGGAAGACGTCCCAGATGCAAACGATTAAACATTGACGTAATTTTCCCGGAAGACGTTCCAGATGCAACGAGGGACATCGCATCATTTTGCGGGAAAAGACGTCCCCGGATGCAATGAGACGCATCTGATCTAATTTGAGCTCCTGCGGGCAAACCGTCCAGGTGCATTGAGAAGCATTGTGTCCAAAGTTCGATCGTTGCGGGAAGACGTCCCAAAAGCAACGAGAAACATCGCCTCATTTTCCGGAAGACATACCAGATTGAACGAGGAACATCGCGTAATTTACCCGGAAGACGTCCAAGATGCAAAGAGGACCATAGCGTCATTTCCCAGAAAGAAGACGTCCCAGATGAAACGAGGAACATCGCGTAATTTTCTGGAAAGACGTCCAGATGCAACAGGAACATCGCGTCATTTTCGTGAAGACGTCCCAGATGCCAATGCGGTGCAATGAGAGTCATTTGTGCGACAAAAAAATGTTGTTGACGGCCGAGTGCAACGAGAAAATTTTCCGACTCTGGGTCCACGTTTTCGTTGCACCTCATTGTCCATGGTGCGGGTTAGGGTTAATGGATCACGAACACATCTGATTTTGACACATCCAATGTGAAAAAAAGGAAAACTAGCATACTCAGAACAAGCCCGTTGCTGATTTTTAGAGCAGAAGACTCGTAAGTATTGTCACAAACAGTAATTTGACGTTGTGAGAAACCACTTTTCACCACCACAACTGGTAAACGGATTCGAAACTACAAACATCTTGTTGTAACCTCAGGTTCACTAATCGAATGTGAGTCTGTCTATCACAGAACTCAAAAAGACACTAACTTGAGTGTGATTAAGGGGTTTCAACAAACTGTTACAAACCAGCTTGGCCAGTATGCCATGTTATGCAATAAGTGTATTGTATGTGCAATCTTGCATGCCAGGACCCTTGTACTCCAGACTTGAATAAACAACATGATTGACCTCCCATCAAAAAATATCCCAATATTGAATGGGGTGCGAAAAGCTCCTTGACATCTTCCTTGTTTCATGTCAAGAAAAACACAGGAATCTGAAACAATGTATGCACAAATTTCAATTCTCTTTGATTTTCATTGATATTGAGATTCAGAAAAATGTTCTAAGGATGCATTTTGGAGTATTGATATCATTGTCTATGTGATTCTTGAAGTTTGACTCATATTTTATGTAATTGGAAGACTGAGCATGTAAACAAATTGACCATATGTGTGCCACACTGGTAATGGAGAGGATGTGGTGGGCAGATGGTTTCAATACACCTTCTCTGTGTTGTGGGTTATATCCCACTAACCACAGATTCGATCTGTGTACCTCAGGTCAGAGATACGATACATGTCCAGTTATAAAAATAACGTCAGACCTGAGGTTACAATCTTGAACTTACACTAATATGGATACGACACTGAACAACGAGGTTGTTTTGTGACTCAACCACCATTCGGGGACTACGATGACTACAGGGAGTATGTGGGGTTGCCACTTTTGGTGGTGTGCAAAGGTTCTTTCACATTTGGATTGTGACTTTATGTGAACTAAAAGGAGCCTAAAAATAGGGGAACCTAGTGATTTAGCACGACCTTATTTCCGTCTCAAAATTTGTCAATCCAAATCTGACGACTTGAAGAAACTTCTGGGGCCTGTCAACAATAAAAATATGCCAAGTCGGCGGAAAACCAAGGCTCGGTGCGGGGAGGAAGATTATTCCGCATGGGATTGTAGTAAAGTTAATGAATTTTATATGAAAAAAAATGACACTGAAAAATTGCATTTACAATGTTTACAAATCCAAAGATGGAGCGTATCTGCACAAACCGGACGGAGAAGCGTCAGTCTCTAGGGAGATACACCCACCAACGGGCTAAATTGTCGAGTTGTAGAGATGAATATGGTGATATGCCCAATCCTTGCAATTCGCGTGTCGCTAGTGATCAACTGGCTCACCCGGAAGGAAAACTACACAAACGAAGGGCGAAGCCCGAGGTTGAGCAATGATCATGAAAAAAAGTTTTTAGTTTAATTTACTATTTCGTATCCCTACAGCAGTACAGCTGCATTGAAATCTTATCTAAATTTTCCCCCGCACCAGTAGCAAATTATGTCTCACTGCTTTTCTGGTTAAGATTAACAGAAAGTCTTCCCATGTACAAACAATATTGCATAGAGAAATTCCCGCATGACCCCTGACCCCGTAGACTGACACCGTCTCGCAAGTAGGAAGTAGACGTTACATGGTTCCTCAACCATTTCACAATTGACATAGTCTGAACCATGAAGCGAAGCACGATACAGGAACCAGGGAGTCAGCTGTTCCGGCAGCGTTTGTTGGTTCGCACTGGAAGAACATTTTTAGGGCTGTGAGACAGCAAATTTTATTCATTGGATTTTGACATGAGAGACGGTAAATAATCTTTGTCATGAGGATGAATTTCGGACTCAGGATAGTCTCAAGTATTTATTTAGAATTCCGTTTCGAGGGCTAAATGCTTCAAATATAGGGTGGGGGATCGGTTGCTGCCGAACTTTTTACCCAGCAGCTATTCAAGTGTACGCGTAATTTCAGAAGAATTTTAAAGATTTTGATGTAACTTTCCCAGACCTTGCGCTGCCGCGCTCGAGGTTGGTTCTGAACGGGGAAATTTAGTATTTCTGCCACCACCGATGAATGCGGCAGCCTCACGGAATAAACTGCATGTGTTGGACGTTCGGTGGAGAAGAATACTGAAGTCATTCCCTGAACGGACTGTAGTAGCTCAATCGGGCAATTGCCCGATTGCAGTGCTCGATTAGAGGGGTTTTACATGCACAAATGCTGTAAAAATTAGCTCAGTGCATGGGAAATTTGCTGTGCATCAAAAAATGTGTGTTTTCAGCCAAACTTTCAAGGAAAAAAATCAAAAATGGTGCATGTGAATGTTATTTCCTAAATCAACCCCTGCCCGGTCGGTCCCGACTGAAAGGTAATCTTTCACTCCAGGGTAACTTGGAGAGTATTGACCAATCAGGCAGCAGAATTCCCAATTTGTGACATCACACGACAGACAGAATCTGCCAAACAGACAGGGTGGCGATTTTTTTGATTTTTTAAAAAAATTAAAAAAATCTGATTTTTTAATTTAAAATCAGATTTGTTTATTTATAAATCAGGATTTCTGTGATTTTTGTGAAGTTTCATAATATGGAATTATCCAGAATTTCTTCAAAAATGGAAATCTAACCCGAATCATTATACTTTCCCTAATAACACTAGTCCTAATAAATTAACATGAAACCTAGCCTGAAGCTGTGTAATTGTGGACAGATTTTGGATATGTATCCCAATTCTTCATAAATATTATTCAAACTTAAAAAATGAAATCTCTTTTACAAAACTCATGCCTGCGTATACTCTGATATTTTCTGGAAATGTTTTTTTTTTTTTTTAATAAAATTTAGAAAACTCTCACATTAAATCCCCAGTAAACATAAGAACTTCCCCTCAGAGAAGTCCCAGCGGATATGCAATATTCTCACAGGAAACTCCCCAGTGGGCAGTCAGCAATTTGCAAATCCCAGTCAATGACACTATAACATGGAAAACAAATAAATTACTTGCTTAAAAAATCACTATGTCAGACAGGAAAGTGTGACCCAGTTGTACCATTTTGAGGCCGAGCATCCAAAATTTTGCACTGTAACGTTTAAGTTGGAGTTAATCTAGTTTAAGAAGTGCAATAGTGGGTTATGGCATATCATGAGTAAAGGTCACATTTACACTAGTTAACCTTCCTTGAGCTTAAACGATTGTTTTTAAATTAAAACAGTTTCTGGAAAGTGGACGTTTAAAGCTAAAATTCTGACGTTTTTATAGGAATTTGGAGGCCAGAAACCTGAGGATAATTTTTTTTGATTGACTCATCTTATCTTATTAAACAAATTTAAGCTAAATTGGTAGATTTTGTAGGTGAAAACATTTGCGCAAGACTTGCGCGAAGCACAAGACTAGAACACAGTGTTTCCACCATTGACCTAAACCGGATCAGCGGCCATGTTTCATCAGCTGGTCGACGCGACGTGTGCTGACGTAGTTTTGTGTGTTCACATTTTATGACTTCGGCTTGTTCCTTTGGCAAAAACCCATTTAGTATTCAATCATTGCAATACATGCATGTGGTGTATAAATAGTTTTATTTTCCTCTTCCCTGTTATTTTTCTGTGTTTTATGATCATCAGTGTTGATGCAACATGTATCATGTACCGTTGTACGGTAACAGTGCACGGTCTACGGTCCCGACCCAGGCAGGATGATGCAATCCATAGCTGCCTTAACCTAAAAAGTTCGATCTCCCACATAAATTGTTCATGAAGTAGTCATATTAGTAAGTCAATTTGTAATGTAAACCCTTGAAATAATATTATAGTGTGGTCTTTTCTCAGGGATCAAGTTACTTGTCATCATCCGAATGCTTTCTCCCCATAAGTTTCCGAGAAGTTTTTTTTTTTTTGGGCAATATGGCAGCTCTTTATAATTTTGATCCTATTACTAATGCTTGCCTGTGCTGTGATCAAATAGGGGGGGGGGGTGTGTGGGTATGGGGGGAAAGACGGGGGGGGGGGGGGGAGGAGACGGGTGCCCAGGGGGAAGACGGTGCCAGAGGAGGTATTACTATTAGTACACTTAAAATTGTGGGCTGCATATTTTTTATTTTTTTTTGCTGTGAAGTTAATGTAATATTACAACTGGATTGTAGGCTGAAGGTAACTGTTTTTTTCTCTGGAAAATAATGGATTAATAATTGATAAACAGCAGATGGGGTCCCAGTTGGTAATTTATTTAGGTGAATTCATTTCATGCAATTAGTACAACATTAACACAAATGGTAACCTTATAATGCCTAGTAATTTTCAAGACAACATGATGACAACACCTACGAAAACATCAAAACTTCAAATGAATCATGTAAGAACATGGTGTTCTAATGACTCGTACGGAATGCTTGCTTACCTTCTCCGCTGTGATGTAACAAATTGCTTGTCTTTAGGCAGAATCAGAAGCTCTCCCATAAATATATATTCCCCCATATATATTTCATTTCGATCACCCTGTATTACGACACCCCCCCAAGTGACGTCATACCCACAATTCCGCTTCCTCTTTTCGTCTTACCCTCGACACGATAAACATCCTGCAGGGGCGGGACGGTCCGGGACATCAACATCGGAGAAGGTAAGCAAGCCTTCCTTACGAGTCATTAGAACACCACTGTCCTTACATGACTCATACAGGAATCGGCTTACCTTCATCCGATGTTGATGTAACAATTGCATAACATCGCCAGATTAGCACAGTACTAGGAGGCGTGCAGGATCAAAACGTCACACCTGGAGTGCGTGAATCGAAATGAGTATGAGATTAATTGCAAGCAATTTCAGAAGTAGTAAGAGCAGCGAGGTCCACATGCCAATACAAATCGCATGAAACCTAAGCACACAACTTACTAAGAGAATTTTTTGCTGAGCCCCCTGAAAAAGTGGCTCCTGCAAAAAAAACTGGCCAGATAAGCGACGTACCTAGAGTAGACTTCACACGAAACATCACCGCCCCGGCAGCACACACGGCGCTAACTGAGAGGTTTACTCCCAAGTATGGGGGTCTACAAGGCCTCAGAGCAGCTCTAGGCCATAACCCATCCCACCCCGGGCCCATGACGGGCCGAGAGGAAGTGGCATCGCCGATTGCAGCGAGACTTATGATGGCTGAAAGAGCCCAAATCCTCAGACCCTCGACGGCAACAGTACTCTGCGAGAAACCCCACAGCCGTAAAGGACAGAAGGACTTGAGTCATCAACTGTTTCCTAATGCAGCTCAGCCACCATATCCCACTCACTTGAGCCCCAAGGGCAAGCGAGTGCGGATCGGAAAAAGAGGAGAATCTTGCGAGGCCGACATAATCCCACTCCGATTCACATCACTAGACCGAAGCCTACCCCTGGTGAGTAAGCTGCAGTATAGTACAGCACCCCGCAGTGTATCAAGTATCTCCACCAAAATGGAAAAAGGCCAACCAGAAGATTGACCCCCTTCCGGGGGAACATTCCAATAGTCATACTATGGCCTATTCATCGAGAAATGAAAAAGCATCAGAAAGGACTACTCCATGTCGCCCTGAGACGTTCACCACCTCAAACGAATGATCAGTAACGTTTGAAAGGGTGTCTGACAAGAATTCTCAGCAGAAAAAAATGTTGGAGAGAGTACCCTATCAACAGAATCCAGCTCCAACATTTTACTCCAAGGCCTACCTAAACACCTGGATTGAAGCGGCCAGGAGAGTAAGAGATCTAACAGATTTCCGAAAACTCTAAAGTCTTCGGAAATATCGGTCAGTAAAGGTCAGTGGTCAACGAATGCCTAGCCCCCAACAGCATTCCCCTATCATACGTATGACTAAGGGGGACGCACCTGGGAAATGGCGGAAATCCAATTAGGCATGAAAAGAGAAAAACCTAAGTGGGATAGATCCCAGCGGACCTTAGAACAAAACATATCTGCTAAGTGCAAATAGAATTGCTTCCAAGGATAAAGGTAATCCCGTTCGGCCCGTAGGCAACTCATCATAACCTAGCAGGCTGGAACATCCCAGAATAAGAATACTGTAAACCGACACCACCCAAGGACACCCAAAAAGCATTCTCCTCACTTTATAAAAAAGGCTGAGAGGATTGTAATACATCCAGTCTGCAGCCGATGCCAGACCAATAGTGGAACTATTACTATATATAAACAAATTGAAAGGTATATGATAAAATAATGGTCTAATCCACCATGTACAGAAACTCGCATCTGGCGGGAAGACAAGTATCACTCCTAACATAGAGGTAAAATAATTTTAATAGAAAGTATAATCACACCTCCATTTTCCTAAAAAAAAAACCACCAATCCAGACATAGATAGATTGGAGTGATACCCCCTTTCAACATATAGAATAATTGAAATCAGGTGATAAAAATATAAGCCATGTCCCATTTGAAATGCAAATACTCATTATCAACCCAACAATCCATCCCATTCGAGAGATTGATATGTGCACTGTCATTCAAAATAAGGCAACAAAACCCGCCGCGGGCGGCCGATGAAGTTGCTATTAAGGCAGCTGAGAAGCCCGGCCTTATAGCGTGAGAATAAAATACCCCCGCGGGGATCGGGCACAAAGCCGAACGAGCTAGAGGCTGTCGCGCGTGCCACAACAGCTTAGTAGAGATTAAAAGCCGACCGCATCCTTACACACTTCCGAATAGAAATATTGCAGGTGCGGTAGACTTTGCCGAGTCTTCCGACACAGAACTTAGCCAAAAATACGAAATTAATCGTCTAACATTTCATCTAGGGTCTCCATCGCCAAGTTGCGAGCGGATACCCAAACATCGATCGAAAAGCGATCAGAAACGATGAATATGGCATAAATGGGGACGGCGGAATCCGACACACAATTTAGGGTACTGACTAATTAATCGCCATCGTATCCATAACGTATTCTCTCAAAAGTTCGAACGATAATCAGAACTTCGAGTCAACCACGATCCGAAGTAATGCATACAAGCGCTAAAACGTGAAGGAACGGCGAACAGCTCCCGTACGGAAAATACTGATTACATATCGTCGTGAAACGGCCGTCGAAGACACCGTCCTTTATGCTAAAAGAATGAATTCCAAAGCGGCCATCGATATGAATTCAAGACCATAGCATTAGTGATTCCAATTTTAAGTCCACCAAAAGGACCGAATCCAAAGTAATCAGACGGAGTAGCAGGATAAGACCCTTACCACGCCCCGGGAGAAGGGGAGGGTGAGGACATCAATTCCAAACCGGTGGCACAACCCTAGGGCTGGCTTCAAAAGCATCGTTGGCGTTGTTTTTTTATTAAAAACACCTCATCCAAACTCGGACCCAGGAGGGTCTGAGCTCGGAGACAACCGTGCGCTAGCTAAAAGGCTTCAAACCTAATAAAGACGTTAAGCCGCCCCGAAGAACCGGATGAAGTCGAGTCCCACACGGAGAGACAACTAAAGGGAGTTGAATCCAAAAAAGGGTATGGCATCATACAAGGATATGACGCCACCCCTGAAGCTATCGGGAGCCGCTACCACCCAGTGAACGGAAGCTATGCCCGAGCATCCCGGTGTGGTAGGAATACCCCGACGCTTGCTGTCCCAGGAATGCTTGCGAGCAGCGCGCCCATGCACAGCGTACGACACCAGAGGGGGGTGCACATCCCCGGCGAAGGGGTTCCGTTCCCCGCAACGAATTCATCACACCCACAGGATTGGGTCCTTTTGTAACAAAGCGACACGGCTTAACCCAGGCCAGTATCCATCGGGTATATGAAACGAGCTCCAATCGCCCGAATCCCGGAAGTGATGAGGCGATTAGGGCGAGACCTACCCACATTGACCTCAGCAAACTACCTAAGAACAGAATACTGTAGTAGCTAAAAACCCTGTGGGATGTACTGTCCTATATGTATGCGACGTATATTTTAAAAGGCAAGTACATGAACGAACACGTACACCATAATAAAAATACAAGCATACCACGGTTTGCCGCAAAGATCACACCGCCACCTCCGCCTACACCCGCGCCCGAACAGGGACAAACGAGGGGTATACTGCAAAATAACTAAACAATCTTCCAACCATTGGTCACCTTACAGCTTACTCCAGCGCCGATGACCGATTGTCGACGGTGCTGGAGTTGGAGGTAATGCAGGAGTCAGTATACCGTGATGACGTATGACAGAGAGGTAACCCGACATCATCCCGGTTTAAGATGATCGAAACCAGGTTGACCCTGACGACACGTAGCAATACGACGCTATGCAACCCCAGCGGGAGCGGAGACCAACCACCGTAGTTTGGCCAAGCCCCAGCCCGCCGGTTACTAACGCATGGGCAGGCCCGTGCGCACCCCCCCCTTTTGGTCCCGCCAAGCCAATCCAAGCGGATCGTCTTCACGACATGCAAGGGCGGGTATACTGCGGCGTCAGAGATGCCGCGACTGGATCCCCAACAGGCGGCGAGCCTACGGAGTCAGTGCCCTGTTCACAGAGCCCGTTGATCCCTAAAAGAATAGTAT
The DNA here is from genome assembly GCA_023653785.1 of Ophioderma brevispina. Taxonomy (NCBI): domain Eukaryota; kingdom Metazoa; phylum Echinodermata; class Ophiuroidea; order Amphilepidida; family Ophiodermatidae; genus Ophioderma; species Ophioderma brevispina. Next base: position 5,272 of record JAMKCH010024284.1, on the reverse strand, counting down.
TCAACTCCCTGTGAATAGCCATTGTCTCCTTCATCGCTTCGTAAAATCCTGAGATGAATGTCTATTGTATCGCTAAATCCCCCTGAAGGATTTAGCAATGGACCAACATCACAAAATGGAAAAACGAAATGAATACCTCTCAGCTAATCCCTCTGGCAGGGACCGAGGCCACAGGGTGGAGACCAGCCGCAGTAGATGCCAACAAATCACCCTAAGAACGGACAATGCGTAGGGCTAAACACGCCGCAAATCTCTCGACCTTAACCCCGTGATAAACGGTCAGTTGTAACATTAATTTCTACTGAGAATTAGACAACGGCCCATCAACACGAGGGTTCGTTCGAGAAGACTCAACCACCGCTAATCCCCGAAGGGATTGAGGCACGTGGGTGCTCAAAGAACGAAAGAGGAAGAGGATTGTGGTTATGACGTCACTTGGGGGGTGTCTCAACAGGGTGATCGAAATTAATATATATGATGGTGGGAATATATATTTATGGGAGGTTCTGCATCTGCCTAAAGAAATGCATTTGTTACATCAACATCGGATGGAAGGTAATCAGATTCCTGTAGGAGTCATAAGTCTTCAACAAAAGGTTCTATGAAAATATGGTTTACAGTTTTGATTTTGATTATGATGACCGTTTATTTGATATATAATTTACCTATTTTGCTTGAATTTTTTTTTTACCTGTTTGATCTCTACAGTCAGTGCGCATAGTTCCCAATGTCAACCCTAAATATACGATACCAGACTCATTCTTTAATCCGCAGATGACATTTCGTTATGACCGCTCTATTTTAGTTTGCAGAAGAGTGTAACTTAAAAACGTGTAGCAGCAATTTCTGCATTCACAATACAACTCAGATAAAATTACTCCCCAAGTTGTTGCTAAAACGTCCTTATATAAAATCAGAACAGTGATTTGGCAAAAAAGCTTAGAAATAAACAAAATATACATCACACTTGGGGGCTTTCACATGTTTAGTAATGGCGCTAGTTATTGCCGTCGTCGTCAGTTTTTGTTTTTTTTTTTTTTTTTTTTTTTTTTTTGTTTTTTTTCTTTTTCTTTTTTTTTTTTTTTTTTTTTTTTTTTTTTTTTTTTTTTTTTTTCTGTTGTGCACTATACACTTATATGGTGGAGGATTTCCCCTGAATTTTGTAATCTCAGAATTAATCATTATGAATGTAATGCATTATGATAAAGACCTTCTGAGGTAAGTTGTGCCTTGGTTTACGAGCGAGGATTATATTAAACAATTTTTTTATTCGCCCGAAAACGGCGAATATGTGCGAAACCTTTTTGCTTCGGACCTAATTCATTTACACCATTGCACGGCTACAGGTTATTGTTATACGGAAGTGCTTCTTCTACCGTGATGCGAGTACGCCAATTAAAAACTTCATCACGGTAGAAGTTCCTTTACTAGTGACGCAGTTCAAATAGTTGTCCCTGTTTCTTAACAGTAGTGCATGAAAAGTTGGCAACTTTCTCTGGGCATGCAAGTGCGATCTGGGGTTGTGGTGTTTATTTAAATGTGATCGGTCCCGTTAGACGGAATGATCACGTGGTTGATCGTTAATGGTGGTCGGCGATTATGTTTTGTGTCATCTTATGTGAGGTGACGTCACTGCGACTTTTTATGTTTTGCGCACCATGAGTCGCCGCTATTGCTTTGAATCAGAGCATGATACGCACGCGATAAAGGCGTCACGATTCGAGACGCTTGTTAGAATGTAGCACCTCGGATTTATGATCTTTGGCGGCGCTATTTCGCTATAGCTCACATAGCACTCGGTTGTTTTGGCGGCCATTACAAGTTATCCCGTTTCTTTATCATTATCATTCTATACCACTTTTTTCATAAACTTTCCTGGTCATTCGACAAAATCTTGCACACCCAACCGGTGAAAGTTTAGATTTATTTTACCGTTATATGCCCAAATTGTGCAGTTTGCGATGGTATTGAACAGGTGAAATCGGGTGAGTACTTTGGCAGCTCCAATTGCACGTTTCAGTCGGCAGTCGGCCCATTGCGCGAAATGGAACGGGGGAAATCCCTGGGGGTGTTGCCTAATTGTAGCATTATACCCTAAAAGTGGAATTAAGGAACTCCTGTCTTAGATTTTTGTAGGCCTGTTAGCTGTGGGGGGGGGTCTGGAGTTTAAATAGAAGGGGTCCAATTACAAAGGGGTGTTTATAATATTATTTTCAATTTTTTTCCTTAATTTTTGTTTTTTAGTACTCAGCTTTTTTTCATTTTTTGACAGTTCATTTTCAAGTCTTAAACAGATTAAATTACTTCTGTTTTTTCCTGGCATTTTCTTGTTTTATGATGCTTATGGCGATGGTCCTGATGATGATAATGATGGCGAGTCAGGGTTCGCGCTAGGTTGCGTTTCTGTCTGCGCGTTATGGTGCGAATTTGTTTTTGGAGCCGCAGAAATTAGCGTTTGAGTTAAATCTAAGGGGGTTTCTTGCGCGAGAAAAATATCGCGCCGACCCACGACTTTTTCAAGTTCGGCAAGTGGAACAAGTCTGTTCTTGTCATCCTTGTAAAATAATAAATGCATTAGGGTAAATAAACAAAGCAAGCTCTAATTTTAAGCCCTTGTTGTTCGGCAAGCGGCGATATATCATAAGAGTTTGTGAAACACAGCCGGCAGTGCAGCTGGAACCTGTTTCACAGACTGAGTGTTCATTTCTTGGCAGATAATGACTACCACTTGCGAAACACAAGAAGCTGGTTAGGTAAGCAAATAATAATATATACGTTAAATTACTGTGAACTTGATTTTCACCACATTGAAATCTGCCCGGTACTCAGCGAGTACTCTGTTGTTTGCTTTGAATGGACGTGCTTTGACCCGCCGAGTTGGGAAGACCGACACAATGTAATAACCGAGTCTAAGCAAGTTTACCTTAACAACCGTCATATTCATCCTTCGATTTTTATAGTATATTTTAATATATATTCTTCCGCCATCATTCCGAACGTAATCTTTTACATGATTAAACTTACACATGTTTAAGACTTTGAAGGGTTTTTGTTTTCAACCGTGCACTGGAAGCACGGCGTACTTAGCAACTGCATTGCTAAAATGTCAATGATGACACTGTACCGGTAAGGTGTTAGCGCGCTGCAGAACAGGGCTAGGGTTCCGAGAAATGCGCGCTGTGACCGTTGGTGTGTCCCTATTATCCAATCGGAGCGTAAAATCACGGGGCGTGTACCGATTAATCCAATCAAAGCCGTTTTACAACACAAACCTCAAACGTGTCCGGAAAAGCCACAAAACACAACAAAAACCCAACCAACAACACCACAAAAAAAAGAAAGCCTTCCATGCTGTAGGGTGGGGGGGGGGTGTCTCTATTAGCCAATCACATAGCGGACTTTACTTGCACGTCATTAAAAATAGACTGATGATGGCACTTATACGATGTGATTTTTGTTTTTTCCGGCGGCCCAGGGGATTGATGAATAAATAAGATACAATTTTTTGTATTTGTTGTGTATATTATGATAGAAGGAACATTTCATCAGGTCTTGCATCTTTTATCTTTTGAATAGCTATAATTATGAAATAGTAATAGAATGGTGAAAATTATAAACTGAAGGTAACTGGGGAGCAAGGATACGTTTGGGGGAAGGAGAGGGAAGAGAATCCTCATCTACTTGCCACCCCTAATTCCCCACCACACACCCTGCTGCTGCTGCTGTCGTCACTGATTAGTAGCAATTTATTTTCCCTGTTACAAACAGTATCTTATTCCCTATCTTATAACAAAAATAAAGCCATCAAAAATTAATGTGCATCTGGGCAATTTAAAACTGGCAAAACCTCATTATTTCCAGTCAATGTCTGAATGTCCCAGCAGGGATTAAGGTGGCAACATAGAGTTAATAAATAAAACTATTAGCTCTACTGGTCGATCAAGTACCCTTTACGACGAAGCAGATTTTTCTTAACGGGAACAATGACAACTATGTGCTCTCCAAAATTCCTTTTTTAGAACCGTACTTACTGTTTCCTAAACGTCTCCAGCGGACAGTAGTGAAGCCACAATAGCAATTCTATGAATAGTAACTATGTTGAATTGTTTAGGGTAACATGCCGAAAATGCATTGAAATACTTACCCAAGGGTGGTACGAAAAATCGGCTGCAATTTCACGTTTGATCCCCAAAGTGGTCGCTGATGACTTTCGTTTTACCATCCGGGATTTTGCATGTCAAAAATTTGCATTTGTATTTGAGTGGAGATATGCAATCGTATTGTTGTTACATCCAGGCACGTTGGCACAGGAAGAAGTGGCGCTACCCCAGGCGACCTGCCATGGAAATACATTTTTTTTTTTCAAAACAGAAATTTGAACACTTAGAGTACACATATTATAATTCTTTTAAGTCTTAACTAAGACTCAATAACCCTAACGCGGACGAGAGGAAACGAAAGGAACGCGAAAAAACGTGGTACGGTCGGAGGAAAAGCGTTTCGTTGCATCTGGGCCGTCAACAACTATTTTGGTCGCGCGCGCAAATGACTCTCATTGAGTTTCATTGCATCTGGGACGGTCTTCACGGAGAAAGAATGACGCATGGTTTCGTGTCATCGGGCCGTCTCCCGGAGAATGACGCGATGCGTTTCGTTGCATCTGGGCCGTTCAAACAAATATTTTAGGGGCGCAAAAGACTCTCAGGCGTTTCAATGCATCTGGGACGTCTTACCGGAGAATGAAGCGATGCGTTTCATTGCACTCGGCCGTTATTCGCGGAAAATGACGCGTGGCGTTTCGTTGCATCTGGGTCCGTTTCCCGGAGAATGGCGCGAGGCGTTTGATTGCATCGCTGGGGTATTGAGGAAATGATGCCGATGGTTTTCGCTGCATTTGAAGGCCCGTCTTGCCCGGCAGAAGGAGGCAATGTTTCATCAGGCGAGGTGACACTGTCAAATGCCATAGACAATGCGATTTCGTGGTGATAGAGCCACAATTTTCGATAAGCTATTGGGTAATTATGCATAAACGTAGTCATGACGTAAACCGGAGAATGACGTAGCATAATAGCGCCACGCACGATAGGAGTAGCGTTAATAGCGCCACTCACGACTGGAAACTATAAGCTACAAAATTTCATGAGATAAGTGGGGTTATTGATTTCTTATTTATTATTTATTTATTTAATTTACCCTGTTTTTATTGGCATTTTACGCGATGTTTTTCGGTGCACCGGGGCCGTCTTTCCGGTAAATGGCGCGATGTGTTTCG
>JAMKCH010024283.1:0-19788 GCA_023653785.1 Ophioderma brevispina | reverse complement strand
AACTTTCCTAGAAACAGCTTTGAATTTTAGGCAGCGGCAGCCATGATAGTTTGTACCACGTTTCTGGTGAAGATTTTCATTTTATTTCTGTTAGTGATTCCCTGGGTAAAGAATCGTTAAAATTTGCATCAACGATTTTAAATCCAGTGCAATACTCGTCAGCCATTGAAACACAAAGAGTCGAAAACAACCGTAAATAAACCATCCAAAAGGCATCCGATAACCATGCACAGTGTCCACTTTTGTTTAAAAGCATTAGTTGGACCATTTTGAAGCCAAGTACTATCGCTGTATCGTGAGGAAGGCAATGCAAATCAACCATTGAAACCACAAAGGAGCCGAAAACACCGGAGACCATTCAGAAAGCGTCCAGAACCATCCAAAATGTCAAACTACTTCTGTTTACAAAATCAATATATGACAATATGGACCGAACTGGCTAATTGGGGGTGGCACCCCACTTAGCCATTTAGCAATAGTTTTTAGCAATGCTGAACAACGAATCATACACAAAGGAGTCGAAAACCCCGAGAACCACCCGAAACCATCTTTGAATCAGTGTCTCACTTTCTTTCTTTCCTTCTTAAAAAAATGAACATTTTGACAAAGATTTGTCCGAATTGGGGGGGTCCATGAAATGAGCCAAACAACGGGACCACCCATACACCATAGGAATATAAGGGCCACTTTTCCTTTAAAAATCAATATTTTGACAATATGGGCCCCAGAAATGCTGATTTAGGTGTGCCGGCAAAGCCAACACCCATTGTTCAACAACGAGAGCCAACAACAAAACACCGGAACCAAGCCAGAACCATCTCGAAACCGTCCAAAGGTGTCCACTTTTGTGTTCAAATATCAATATGAAACCCAATATGAACCAAAATTAGCGAATATGGCCCAGCAATGCTCAGCAACCATTGAAACCAAAGGAGCCGAAAACAACGGGAACCATTAAGAAACCATTTAGGAAAGAGCTAAAGTGCCCACTTCGGCTTAAAACTTTTATTTTTTGTCTAAAAAATCAATATTTTTGAACCAAAATAAGTAAATCGGAATCAGGCAATGGTCAGCAAATATTTGAAATACCAAAACAAAAAGACAAAGGAAGCCCGAAAACACACCTTCACCATACAGAAGCCACACGGCACCCCCAAAGTGTTTCCATTTTGTTTAAAAAAAACATTATTTTGACCATTGAACCAAAATAGCCGATTTGGGTTGTTCCAGGCCATGCTCAACAGCCCTTTTATATACCAACGAGGATCCATAAATTCCGGGAACCATCCAGAACCCCCCTGGGGACCACCAAAATGGTCCACTTTTGTTTTAAAATCATTATTTTGACCATTTGAACCAAATAAGCCCGATTTTGGGTCCCAGGCAATGCTTCAACAACCAATTTATGAATACAGAAGGAGCCAAAATCCGGGAACCATCCATAAACCACCCCCTGGGAACCAACCAAATTTCCCCTTTTGTTTTAAAATCATTATTTTGACCATTTGAACCAAATAAATGCCCGATTTGTGTTCCAGGCAATGCTCACAGCCATTTATCACGAAGGAGAAGACCCCATAAATTCCGGGAACCATCCAGAAACCCCCTGGGAACCAACCAAAGTATCCACTTTTTGTTTTTTAAAAAATCATTATTTTGATGACCAATTTGAACCAAAATATTATTTTGGTCTTATGAGAAAAGTTTTTACACGTTTTGCGTTGGAGTTGCCCCTTTTTGAGGGCGTTCCGCAAAACGTAACAACATTCTACAACTTTGCGTTGGTTGCTACACTTTGCGTTTCAACCCGACGTTTCCTTTCAGAAGCAGATACTTAGCACGCACCAACAGTGGTCACTGCGGCTAATATTTCCCTTTATAAAAAAAGTTCAGAGTGCAAGAGAGCCTTTACACTCCTTTATTATCCACCACAACACTCCACTTCCATTAGTTCACCACCTTCATGACGTGCAATGCTGCATTTCTGATTGTACCGGTAATGTTGGTTCTTCGTGTCTTGGGTATGTGTATATGTACGTGTGGTGTGTTTGTGTCAGGTTTGCCTGACTCCTGATTACAAGGTGTTAGGATGAAGTGTACCCGTTGTCAATCAAAGCATTTGGTTTTCGTAAAGAGCAAGTTAAAGACGTCTTTAAGACCCCACTGATTTACTCGGAAGTAGTATCAATTTGTATATCCGAATGAAACAGCGCATATTTCTCGTCATCGTTGTTCTTAAATTTCAGGCTTTCAACTAACTTAATAACCCATATGCACTTTTGACCTTGGTAGGTGGACTTGCCATTATTATCACTGGATTGTCCCAGGCATCTATGGACCCTATTATGTAGCAAATAGTTTCTCGAATGAATCTTCTCTAAACTTAAACCTTTTAAACACGGGACACGGCCCACAATGGTCAGACAAGAAGTGAGTACTGGGTAGGTGCCTCCTGCTAATCCTTGATTCCTTGCAGGCCAACACAAAAATGAGAATTCCACTTAGTGTGTATATATTGAGATCAGACCAAATATTATTTTTAGCATACAGATAACTCTTTCATTTAAAAAAAAAAAAAAAATGACAATTTAGAAAATGAGTGACTTGTTTATCTTGAGATCAAAAACATATCAATAGGGAGTGTCCCCCGTGTCAAATGATGCAATGCAGATGATATCATTTATGTTGTCCAGTGATTTTTAGGTAATGTTTATGCACGATGATGTGGTATATCTATTTCTATTTTTAGAGGTTTTAGAAAAGTTAACCTAGATGTGAAAATATTGTGAATATAAGAGAGATCACTGGAGACTCTTTGCCAGCCAGTTGCAAGTAGCTAGAAGTTATAGCTAGTTTTGATCTGCAATAATGGTATATCTGTGTAGTGCTTAGTGCCAGGATTTATAATATTTAGACACCACGTGAGTGAAAAGCTGTAATTAAGTCTGCTCTCATCTTTGAAGCCAAAAGCGCTGGGAATCAAAATAAGATTCCAAATTGTAGTCCTAAGTGGACTTTATGAAAGAAATCATGGCGATTATATCCCGAACAGATATACTGTGGAATATTTAGTTATAATTAGTGTAATCGAGAGACACCCCGTTGACTTGTAACTGCTGGAAAAAGTTATCTTCTGGACTGAGACGATTCTACTGTGGATTTTATAAGAACTGCATGCTGTCCCTTTGGAGCCTCACTGTGAGGACACATCATTGCTGAACTGCACTGCTTCCTTTTATTGTGGACATAAATTGTCACATCTGAAGGGACTTATATGTAAGACTCTAAATTCTAAACATCTTATCATTATTGAATTGTAATTGTGTTAAATTCTTGAACCAATTTCATTAAATCATATTAAAGCAGTCATATTATAAAATTCAGATCATTTGTGCACAAGGCTCATTTGTTTGTGTTTAAAGGGTATTTGTGACCTTCGACATCCATGAAACATCTAACAGAAGGCGGCGAAGGCAGCTTTCTTACATTTTGGCCCAAATGACCATAATGACTGCTAGATGACCACTGAAAACAAATTTTGTACACCCTATATGGGGCTTAGATATGTGGTTCTTATGACAGCATTTGGCTGAAATAGGCTTAAGCATTTGGCATTAGTAGCATTTTAAAACCACTGGAAGTCTGTCAGAAAGAAAACATCGCTCAAATACAAGATCTAGCCGTTTGCAATGGCTAGAAGTAAGTAGGATTGCTAAGGCCAAGAAAAAAACAAGTTTGTCTCAGAAGACTGCGCGCATTTTGTTTAAAATTGGTCTTTGACCGACAAATTTTTTTTTAGGTTTTTACTCATTTGTTGTTTTTTTTTTAAATCCAGCAAAGAAATTAAAATTTGGCCACGATGCAGCCGAAAAAATGAAAAAAGTGGGTCAAAAATGCAGTAAAATCCTGCATTTTTTCTAAAAAAAATGCATTTCGCATTGCGATTTTTCACATTTCTGAGACAAACTTGGTTTTTTTGCCTAACATCCTGATACACGCATACAGTACTATCACTTTCTATCTCTATCTAATGTTTTTCTTCTATTATTTCTCAGACAACAGTGCACCATCCCTATAAGCATTACCCTTGAATTTTGGAGAAGACAACTTGAGATAGCTAGCATGCCATAAAAGCCACTGAATGAAACGCTGAACTCATGCCTATGCCAGAGAGGGAAAAAAAGGGATTGCTACATTTATGTAGCATCACAATAAAAAGCTAAGTGAAATTCCCCTGTGGGCGGGGAAGTCTTATTTAAAACCTGTATGAAGATTTGCAATTAACAATAGTTTCTTTTCACATTTTGAAAAATTTAAAAAACGGGGAAAAATGTAAAAAGGTCAAAGGTAAAAAATGCGCTCGATTTTACTAACGCACATGGAAGCTTTGAGACAAAGGCTTTATTAATTTGGCCTAATGCAGCAGTTTATCATTTTAAGTTTATAAAAATGTTGGCATTGAAGGTCTTAAATTCCGTATTTTAGGGGGAAATCATACTCCTGTATTTTCCATTATTTCCTGTATGGAATATGGACAATCTGTACTACAAAGCAGCTCTGAAATAATATATCAAAACAAAGGATTTCAAGCTCATACACATTCAAACAAAAATGGTGTTTCCTGTTTATTTGACTGCAAGAGAATCATAATAGCTAATTCTGCAACAGAAATTGGAACAAAATTTCCATTTACACAAATTACTCCTCAAAAAAGTCTGGTCATGCCAGACCATGTCATCTATATGGATGATGCTGTACGATGTTGACATAATGGACATGAAAGCTTAGCAAGCACATATACACCTGTTTGCAAAGTTTGGCAAGTACATAATGCATCCCGCACCTGTCACTTGTGGAATGCTAAATAAATCCGTCTTCATGATGTAAGGGGGGTCATTAACACTCACTTTTCATGTGGGCAATATGAAACATCTCTTGTAAACTTCACTCAATTGACTTTCTTGTAATTCTGTGATCTGTAACTTAAAAAATTCAGCATCTTTAACTTCATACAAATATAATGGATTCTATCTCAACAGATTCTCACTGAAAAGCCCTCAAGTACAGATAAGTGTGTGCTAGTGAATGTGAGTGAGTGCCAATGACCGCACATGGCAAGTTGCACTAGCACTACTGCAGCAGTCATCAGTCATATTGTGCAGTCAATTTAACGGGCATTCTGTGTTCAGATCAATACCACTGCCACTATGTATTGTATGTGTACCGACCCTTAAATGCAAATTCAATCTACTCTGGACGAATTGGTTTTATTTTGGAATTTGTGAACAAAATTTAAGAGGAAAGATATTGAATCGTAACCAAAATCAAGTTGCTAAAATAGACCATTTGCGTTGTTACCATATTATTTTTAAATTGGAACTAGCTATTGGTATGTTTCACAAAAGAGTGGTCTGATACTCTGGCTGTACCTATAGAAAAAAAAAACACTTTTCAATACAATTTTTTGTTTGGCCACTATCATGTGTTTTTATCTATTAAACTAACCAAATTCACAAAAGAAATATTTGGTAGATATTTAAGTCACTTACAACATGTAATTTTCAAAGATAGGCTTTTTGAGTGGTGAATATTACACTTTTTGATGGACGCAATTTTCATGTTTGTTAAGGTCCATGGCCCGATCGCTAATAGCCTCGTCCCCAGGGACACCAGATTTTACCGGAAGTGGTCAAAATTTTGGTATCAGAAGAAAGTTACTATTTTTCACATTTACCCTGTGAAAATTTAGGGCTAAAGGATGTTTGGTTTGGATGTTATGAGCGAAAATGTTCCCTTTTTGGTCGACCAATATTGATTTTACACAGTACTCTATGGGGATTGCAAAATCACGTTTTTAGCTCTTACATCAAAACGGGTTGAAATATCGGCGTGAAACTTTACAGATGGGGTTTTGGGGTGAAGGCCATTCTATCAAGATGAAAAACTTATAGACTTAAATCGGGCCATCCCCTTTAAATGAAAACTAGATAGTTTGGAAATTAGCTTGATATGAGTAAGCGACCTAAAATACCCAATAAATCTTAAAATAAAAAGTAGGTCCAAAATCATCATGTCAGTTGGTCAGTATTACATTCGATGGCCATATTGTGTCCATCAAATTATGTAACTTTTGCAATTAGTAAAATGGGATTTCAGGCTGAAAATTGGCTCATTGTATTTTGCAAAACAAAATGAAACGAAACAGGCTCAGTGCATCCCATTTTTTTAAACACTTTATTCTGTCATGTACGAGGTGTACATTTCTTTGACCAAAATTATATTTTTTGACCAAATTTACTTTTTGGAGTGTGTTTTTGCAACATAACCTTCTAATTAGAACAGGCAAAATGGCCCAAAATTACATTTGATTCTTAAAATTTCACATATTATGTAAAATCAGGAAGATTTAGACCCCTCAGCTCTCTCATGAAATATGCCTATTACATATTTATCAAACAATATCGGAAGGTTTACAAGTGAGAAACAGTTTGCATCTGTGGTTATTTTGAATTTATTGTTGCATTTATTGAGTTCACTGAATGGGGCACTTTTCTCACTGAATATTTTGATGCACTTAATTGGTTTAGATGTAGACATTGAGAACCATTACAGAAAAATTAATATACATTGTCTGCAAGTAATGTGAATTATATTCAGCTACATTCTGATTTCCATTTTGTGTATTTTCAGAAGTCCATTAATAGAAGTCTATTTTTAACTGAAAGCTGCTTTTCATTAATAACCAATCATTTTATGCCACTAGGGCAACTAAGGGCAACCTTTGTCTCAAAGTGATTTCTCCCAACAACTAAATACTGGTTGTTTCTTTAGGTACTGCTTGTTTGTCTTTTAATTCAACAGCTTCTTCATACTTTGTATAAATCTCAAGAAAATATCAGACAAAAAATAACAAAGGTAAACTGTGATTCATAGGAGCTACTTCAAATTAGAATTTATATACCTACACACACTGGTTTCTGTAACTTTGTTTTACAGGGTGAGTTATCCGAAGAATGGTTGACCATGATACAGTTTAAAAGGTGAGCAATAAAGTACACCTCTGTAGACATTTGGAAGCAAATACTGAGTATAACAGCTCAAGGCAAGGACTCCTATTAGTATTATTAATGACTACTTTAAAAAACATGAATTGGTTGTATCAAAACATGGCTCCCACACATACACATGCACAAAAGTAGGAGCAATAAATTTATTTCATTGGCACGAGTATCACAAAGTGTATCCAGACATTTATATTACTATAACCCGGTATCACTATAATCTGTCATTATATTCCCTGATACTCACAACCCTGTTTTTTGGTCCATTAAACATCTAACAAGTTATGTCAGATCATCTGTTAATCCATTTGAGGAAACATGATGTCAAAACATGTGGTTTAAGCCTGTCAGGGCATGGTCTGGGACACATTTGTTCAGCTTACTTGACTTCATTTGAGTTTTGTTAGAAAATGTAGGAATTCTACGTCTTATAAGTGCCGTCATCTCATTACCTTCAAAGTGCTGAAAATCAGAGTTTTGCAAATTGCACCGAAATCTGGTACTGAAGCAAATATCACTAGTAGTGTTTCTTATGTTTTGATTAATGCATTTCTGCATTCTTGTCAACAGCTCCCATTTCTACAGTCCCTCATGTGTTCTAGATATCAAACAGTTGCTTCATCGCTTCATTATTACTACCTCTGATTATCACTGACCACACCAATTGCGGAAACAGAATGTGAGTAACTTACATACAATACAACATTAGTAAGTTTTTGGTGCATTCTTCTTTCCCCAACAAGGATGTCAGACAACAGGCGCATGCCCGGGAGTGGCTTTGGAGGCCCAAGCCATTGTGTTTTGGAAGAAAACATGAAAATCAGCCTATTGGGGCACATTCCAGCCACTCAGCCCTCAGGGTTGATGGTTTCTGGGCACGCCTCTGGGAAATATTTCCACCATATGCGATTCAGAGGTTTCAAAGATGTCAAATTTCTCTTTGGTGAATTTTCAGATAACTACAATTTCATTAAAACATCTCCATCGTACAAAGCACCATGCAGCTCCTTGAGACGCTCCAAAATAAACATATTCTAATGAATACAGGTATTGTTATAATACATTTTTATATTATCATTATAAACCTTCATCTTCTGCAAAGCTTGTGGCCAATCCCATCAAAATTGCAAACAATGATTTATTCCTTACAGCAATTGATTTCAAAAATTGATGACACCAAAGAGTGTAGGAACCATGCGTAATCCATCGAGTTGGGCCTGCAGCGATGAACCAATAGCCTTCAGGTTCTTCAGGTCACCCTCCATTTTCTCTGCAACATCCTGATGACAAAGAACATGCATGGGAAAAGAATCTAAATTTGACATCTTTACAGACTACAGGAGACAAATTCAAACAAGACTTATCCCACATGCTGATTTTGAACTACCCACCCAACCCGATTAGATTGAAGCAAACCTGTGTGCTTCGATAACAAGGAAAAATCTTTTAAGATCGAAAGGGCCTTGAGTATTTTATTTGCACATTAAAAGGTCGTAGCCCAGATAAAACACTTGCTTTGTAGATTCTTCCAAATTTGCAGGTCCTTTTATCAACAGTACAGGTGAAGTGTTGATTTAGGAATCACTTCACAGAGTGATTTACGGAGATCTTACTGATCAGATCTTCCTGAGAGTATATTGTTTTTATACACTAGAACCTAGAAATTCTATGACAATTGGAGCCCTTATCTATGACTTAAACCTGAACGAATGTTTGAATTTAAAAAAGTACAACTACTTTGTTCTGAATGTCAACATTTTCTTGCCATTTTTGCCACATTTTTGTCTTTTTGTGCTTTGAAGGACCCTGTTGGAAATAAACCTGAATTCTTATTCAGTTGACAGGGTTTGACCACACAATACCATTGGTTGTTGCCTATCTAATACGAGACCTATTACTGCGTCGTCACGCAAGGGTTTACACTCACATATAAACGGTTACACAGTGCACGCAGCTAGTACGGGTGTAAGTGTAGCAACACCGCGAAGTGTAGCAATGTTATTACGTTTTGCGTTGAACTTCTCAAAAAGGGGCAACTCAACGCAAAACGTAACAACTTATCTGTAAGACCAAAAATCAACTATTTTGGTTCAAAGTGGTCAAAATAGTGATTTTAAAACAAAATTTTTCTTATAAAATGTTTGAATGGTTTCTGGATGGTTCCCGATTCTTGGGCTCCTTCGTGTATAAATGGCTGTTGAGCATTGCCTGGAACCCCAATCGGCTAGTTTGGTTCAAATGGTCAAAGTAATGATTTTTAAACAAACATGGGCACTTTGGATGGTTGCCGGGTAGTTTCAGTATGGTGCCGGTGTTTTTGGCTCCGTTGTGGTTCAATATTTGATGACCATTGCCTTGCTTGATCCGATTTATTATTTTGGTTCAAAATGGTCAAAATATAATTTAAGAAGAAGTGGCACTGGGATATTTCCCAATGTTCTTAATGGTGCCGGTGTTTTGGCTCCTTTGTGTTCCATGGTTGATGAGCATTGCCGGGACCCCCCACTCAGCTATTTTGGTTCCATTCATATGGTCAATATTGTATTTGAACACAAAGTGGACACTTTTTGGATGGTTTCGAAGATGGTTTGGATGGTTCCCGGTTATTTTGGCCTGCTTTGTGTTACAAAGGTTGATGAGCATTGCCTGGAAACCCAAATCAGCATTCCTGGCCATATTGTCAAAATATGAATCTTTAAATAAAGTGCCCCCCATTATATTCCAGATGGTGTCTGGGTGGTCCCCGTTGTTTGGCTCCTTGTGTATTAATGGGTGTTGAGCATTCATGGAAACCCAATTCGGGCCATAGTTATGTTCCAAAATGGTCAACTTATTGTTTTTTTTAAGAACAAAAGTGGACACTGATTCAAAAATGGTTCTGTGGTTCTCGGGGTTTGCGACATCTTTTTGTGTATGATTGGTTGTTCGCAATGGCCTGGACCCCAATTAGCCATTCTCGTCCTTATGTCAATCTATGATTTTTAAACAGAAGTTGGAATTTGGATGGTTGCAGATGTTCTCCGGTGTTTTCGGCTCTCTTGGTGTTTCAATGGTTTGATAGCATTGCCTGGGATCCCGATACAGTCACTTGGGATCAAAATGATCAAACTAATGCTTTTAAAAAGATATAATGGCACATTTTGAACGTGGTAAAACTATCGTGGCTGCTGTTCTAAACATTGATTTTCGCCTATTAGGCACGAGTAAGTATTAATAAAACAAACAATGGAAAGGTGGAATTTTCTGGGAAACAAGCTGAAAATGTAGAAGGGTTGCAGAAATGTGTCTAGAATAATATACTAAAAGTCCCCAAAAATCCTCGTTGTGCATTTTCAGAAATAAGGGGGCAAAGTTTGTACAGGGGTTAAAATTACGAAATATTTCAATTGTCTTAAATGTGTTCCAACCTTTTTGTCAGGCCCAAGGATTAAAAAAAGTATAGTTTGCCCGATCTATGGCCTGTAGTTTAATAACTATATGGTATACAATGGTTCAAGGTCTCCTGGGGTAAGGTATTTCAGAAGGGTCGGATTCTTCTGAAAGAATGGTCAAAATTCTTCATCTAGTGTACATGAACACACCAAATGAATATTTAAACAGGTGAGGGTCATTACTTGCAACATTACCGGGCCAAGGGTGATGGGTTCTAACAGGCTCTATGGGGGTAACTGCTTTCTGCTCTTATATGTGCCAATATTGAATACATTGTAGGTGATGATGAACATTTTCGGTTTAATAGCACTCTACGAGCCATTTGAATCTGGTTTCAATTGATGGATCATTTTGACATATTTACCCCCGGATGACCTTAAAATGATTTAGGTATGTACTTACTTAAACTACAGGTTGTAGATAGGGCAAACAAACTATACCTTTTATGATCTTTGGGACATGACAAAGTATTGGAAACACATTTAAGGACAATTCTAATATGATGTAATGTTTTACCCCCGTACAAACTTTGACCCCTATTGAAAAAGCACAAAGTGGATTTTAGGGGACTTTTAGTATGTTTCTAGAAATTTACATGCACAATCCTGACATTTTCAGCGGGGTCCCAGAAATTTCCCCTTAAAACTTTAAACTTCTGGGGCCATACTATATAAACGCTGATATTGGGATTGTAAGTTTTGCGTTTGAGTGGACCCTTTTTTCCACATCTCACGCAAACGATTAGCAAAGTTGTTACCGTTTTGAGGTGATTGGCAAATTTTATCGAAATTTTGTCGATGCAGCGCTATCTAAAAGAAAAATACCTTAACTTTCGTCAAAAATATGGTTGCAATTATCATGCCACAACCTCCCTATCAATTTCAAGTGTTTCTAGAAAAAGTATTTTTTTTTTTTTTTTTTTTTGTTTTTTTTTGAATTTCTGGTTTTTACCTACTTATGTTGCAATATGGATTGTAGTTTGCGGTGTGATCAAATTTATCGAATTTTGTCGATGCCGGCTATTAAAATGAAAGATACCTACCACATTTTCGTCAAAAAATGGTGCAATTATCATGCAAACTTCCCCAGATCCCATTTCGAAGTGTTTATAGAAAAGTCGAATTTTCTACGTTTTTTGCCAATGTTGTACATGGATTGGTACGTTTTTTGCGTTAATGGAAATCTTAACGATTTTAATGAGTAATCACTAACAGAAATAAATATATAAAATTTTTAATATCAAAGTTGTACAAGTATCAGGGCTGCCTGCTCTAAACCATTCAGAGCGTTTCTAGAAAAGTTTATTTTTTCAGATTTTTCGCCAATATAAACGCTGTATAGGATTGTTAAGTTTTGCGTTGAGTGCCCTTTTTTCCGCATCTCAACGCAAAACGTAGCAAGTTGTTTCCGTTTTGCGGTGTGATGCAAATTTTATCGATTTTTTTCGATTCAGGCTATCTAAAATGAAAACTCTTAAATTTCGTCCAAACAACATGGTGCAAATTATAATGCCAACCTCCCTATCCCCCTTTAGTGTTTCTAGAAAAGCCGAATTTTCTAGGTTTTTTACCTCTGTTGCATATGGATTGCTACGTATTGCGTTAATGCAAATCTACGAATTTTAATAGTAATCACTAAACAGAATAACTTATACAATTTTAATAGGAACGTGTCAAACTATCATGGCATGCATGCTATAACCATTCCAAGCATTCAGAAAACGTTTAATTTTTCAGATTTTCGCATATATAAACGCTGTTGTATAAATGATTGTTACGTTTTGCATTGGGTTGCCCCTTTTTCCACATCCCAACGCAAAACGTAGCAAAAGTTGCCGAAGTTTTGCGGGGTGTGATGATGCAAATTTTATCGATCTTTTTTTCGAAGCAGCAGGCTATCTAAATTAAAAAATACCTATAATTTCGTCAAAACAAGGTGTTTTTGACAAATTAGTCACGCAAAACTCCCCTATCAATTCAAGTGTTTCTAGAAAAGTCGAAGTTCTTAGTTTTTTTACCAGTATGTTTCTATGGAGTGCTACGGTTGCGCGTTAATGCAATCTTACGATTTTTAATGGTAATCAATAAACAGAAATAAATATTTAAAATTAATAGAAACGTGGAACAAACTATCGTGGTACTGCTCTAACCATTAAAAGGGTGGTTTCTAGAAAAAGTTTTAATTTTTCAGATTTTCGCCTATATAAACGCGGTATGGATTAATCACGTTTTGCGTTGAGTTGCCCCGTTTTCCACATATCATACCGCAAAAACGTAGAAAGGTTGCTACGTTTTGCGGGTGATTGTGATGCAAATTTTGCGAAATTTTTTCGATGCCGGCTATCTAAAATGAAAAATACCCATACATTTCGTCAAAAACATGGTGCAAAATTTATCATTGCACACCTCCCCTATGCAATTTCAAGTGTTCTAGAAAAGTCGAATTTCTAGGTTTTTTACCTATGTTGCAATATCGGATTGCTACGTTTGCGGTGAGAGCAATTTTATCGAATTTTTTCGATGCAGCCTATCTCTAAAATGAAAGATACCTACACATTTTCGTTCAAAAACATGGTGAACATATCATGCAAACCTCCCAATCAATTTACAAGTGTTTATAGAAAAGTCGAATTTTCTAAGTTTTGTGCCCATGTTGTACTGGATTTGGAACGTTTTGCGGTATGGGAAATCTTAACGATTTTTTTTTTAAGAGTAATCACTAAAACAGGAGAAATTAAAAGATATAAAATTTAATTAAATAAACGTGTTACAAAGTATCATGGCTGCCTGCTTAACCCATTCAGAGCGTTTCTAGAAAAGTTTATTTTTTCAGATTTTCGCCAATAAACGCGATAGGGATTGTTACGTTGCGTTGAGTTGCCCCTTTTTCCACATCCCAACGCAAAAAACGTAGCCAAGTTGTTACGTTTTGCAGTGATGCAAATTTTATCGATTTTTTCGATGCAGGCATCTACAAATGAAATACCTATTAAATTTTCGTTCAAAAAAAAATGGTGCAAATTATATGCAAACCTCCCCATTCAATTGCAAGGCGTTTTATTAAAAGTCGAATTTTCAGGTTTTTACCTCTGTTGCATATGGAGATTGCTACGTTTTGCGTTCATGCAAAAATCTTACGAATTTTTAATGAGTAATCACTAACAGAAATAAAATATTACAATTTTAATAGAAACGTGGTACAAAATATTCATGGCTGCTGCTAAACCCTTCAAGCATTTCTAGAAAAGTTTAATTTTTCAGATTTTCGCCTTATATAAACGCTTTGTATATGGATTGTTAACGTTGTGCTGAGTTGCCCATTTTTCCACATCTCAACGCAAAACGTAGCCAGTGATACGTTTTGCGAGGTGTGCTGATGAAATTTTATCGATTTTTTCGATGCAGGCTATCTTAAGAATGAAAAATACCTATTAAAAGTTTCGTAAACATGGTTGCAAAATTATCATGCAAATCTCCCCTATCAATTCAAGTGTTTTCTAGAAAAGTCGAATTTCTAGGTTTTTTTTTACCAGGATGTTGCATATGGATTGCTACGTTTTGCGTTAATGCAAATCTTTACGATTTTTTAATGAGTACTCAAATAAACAGAAATTAAATATTTAAAATATTAATAGAAAACGGGGTTACAAAAACTAGCTGGGTACCTGCTCGAACCATTTCAAAGGGTTATAGCAAAAGTTTATTTTTCACGATTTTCGACCTATAAAAACGCTTGTATAGGGATTAATACGTTTTGCCCGTTGAGGTGCCCCTTTTTTCCACATCCCAACGAAAAAGTAGAAAAAGTTGCTACGTTTGCGGGAATGCAAAATTTTATCGAATTTTTCGATGCGGCTATCTAAACTGAACATCCCCTACATTTTCGTAAAAAACCTGGTGCAAAAATTATCATGCACACCTCCCGATCAATTTCAAGTGTTTCTAGAAAAGTCGAAATTTCTAGGTTTTTTACCTATGTTGGAATATGGATTGCTACGTTTGGCGGGGGTTGTGGTGATGCAAATTTTATCGAATTTTTTCGATGCAGGCTATCTAAAATGAAAGATACCTACACATTTCGTCATCAAAAATAAAACAGGGTGCAAATTATCATGCAAACTCCCATATCAATTTTCAAGTGTTATAGAAAAGTCGAATTTTCTAAGTTTTTTTGCCAAGTTGTACATGATTGGTACGTTTTGAGTTTAATGGAAATCTTAACGATTTATTAATGAGTAATCGCTAAACAGAAATAAATAATAAAATTTTTAAATATAAAGTGTACAAGTTCATGGCTGCTGCCTCTAACCATTCAGAGCGTTTCTAGAAAAGTTTATTTTTTCAGTTTCCGCCCAATATTAAAGCTGTTTTGATATGGATGTTACGTTTTGCGTTGAGTTGCCCTTTTTTCCACATCTCAACGCAAAACGTAGCAAGTTGTTACGTTTTGCGATGATTGATGCAAATTTTATCGATTTTTTTCGATGCAGGCTATCTAAAATGAAAAATACCTATAAATTTTCGTCCAAAAACATGGTTTGACTGCAATATAAGACAAACCTCCGCCTAATCAATTTCAAAGTGTATATAAAAGTCGGAATTTTTCTAGGGTTTTTAACTCTGTGGCATATGGATTGCTACGTTTGCGTTTATGCAAATCTTACGAATTTTTAATGAGTAATCACTAAACAGAAAGAAAATATACAATTTAATTAGAAAAAACGTGGTACAAACTATCATGGCTGCCTGTTCGAACCATTCCAAGCGTTTCTAGAAAATTAATTTTTCAGATTTGCAGCCTATATAATCGATGTATATGGATTGTTAAGTTTTGCGTTGAGGGCCCCCTTTTTTCCAAATCTCAACGCAAAACGTAGTAAAGTTGTTACGTTTTGAGGTGATGCAAAGTTTATCGATTTTTTCGATGCAGGCTATCTAAAATTAAAAAACCTATAATTTTTCGTCAAAAACATGGTTTGCAAATTATCATGCAAACCCCCTATCAATTTCCCAAGGTTTCTAGAAAAGTCGAATTTCTAGGTTTTTTTTACAGTAGGTTGCATAGGGATTGCTACGTTTGCGTTAATGCAATCTTACGATTTTTTTTTAAGAGTAATCAATAAACAGAAATAAAATATTTAAAATTTAATAGAAACGTGGTACAAAAATGTGGTTCCTCTAACCATTCAAAGGGTTTTAGAAAAGTTTATTTTTCAGATTTCGCCTATATATAAACGCTGTATATGCATTATACGTTTTGCGTTGAGTTGCCCCTTTTCACACATCTCAACGCAAAACGTTGCAAAGTTGTTACGTTTGCGGTTGAACTGCAAATGTATCGAAATTTCGATGCAGGCTATCTAAAATAAAAAATACCTATAATTTCGTCAAAAACATGGTGCAAAATTATCATACAAACTCCCCTATCAATTTTTTCAAGTGTTTATAGAAAAGCCGAATTTTCTAATTTTTTTTGCCAATGTTGTACATGGATTTGTAACGTTTGCGTTAATGGAAATCTTAACGATTTATTAATGAGTATCACTAAACAGAAATAAATATATTCAAATTTTAATATAAACGTGTTACAAAGTTATCATGGTGCTGCCTGCTCTAACCATTCAGAGCGTTTCTAGAAAAGTTATTTTTTTCAATTTTCGCCTATAACAAACGCTGTATATGTATTGTTTTACGTTTAGCGTTGAGTTGCCCTTTTTCCACATCTCACAACGCAAAACGTAGCAAAGTTGTTACGTTTTGCGGTGATGCAAATTTTATCGATTTTTTTTTTTTCGATGCAGGCCTAGCTAAAATGAAAATACCTATAAATTTTTCGTCAAAAACATGGTGCAAATTATCATGCAAACCTCCCATATCAATTAAGTGTTTCTATAAAAGTCGAATTTTTTCTAAGGTTTTTTTACCTCTGTTGCATATGGTATTGCTACGTTTTGCGTTCATGCAAATCTTACGATTTTTTAAAGAGTCAATCACTAACAGAAATAAATATATCCATTGATAGAACCGTGGTACAAACTATCTGGCTGCCTGCTATAACCATTCCAAGCATTTCTAGACAAGTTAATTTTTCAGATTTTCGCCAATATAAACGCTGTATATGGGATTGTTTACGTTTTGCGTGTGAGTTGCCCTTTTTCCACATCCCAACGCAAAACGTAGCAAAGTTGCTACGTTGTGCGGTGATGCCAATTTTATCGATTTTTTTTCGATGCAGGCTTCTAAAATTAAAAATACCTATCAATTTTCGTCAAAAACATGGTGCCAATTATCATGTCAATCCTCCCCTATCAATTTCAAGTGTTTCTAGCAAAGGCCGAATTTTCTAGGTTTTTTGACCATTATGTTACATATGGATTGCTACGTTTTGCTTAATGCAAATCTTCGATTTTTTTAATAGTAATCACTAAACAGAAATAAATATATAAAATTTTAATATAAACGTGTTACAAAATATCATGGCTGCCTGATCTACCATTCCAACAGCGTTTCTATAAAGTTTATTTTTTTCAGATTTTCGCCTATATAAACGCTGTAGATGGATTGTTAAGGTTTTGCGTTGAGTTGCCCTTTTTTTCCACATCTCACGCAAAGTAGCAAAGTTGTTACGTATTGCGGTGATGCAAATTGTTTTAATCGATTTTTTTTCGATGCAGGCTATCTAAAATTAAAATACCTATAAATTTTTCGTCAAAAACATGGGTCAAATTATCATGCACACCTCCCCTATCAATTTCAATTGTTTACTAGAAAAGTGCGAATTTTCTGGGGTTTTTTACCTATGTTTGAATATGTGATAAATCGAGAAATGTTAATGTTATACCATCAACTTCTTCTTCTTATTCAATAATATAATAAAACCAGAATAAAATAATTTAAAATTTTAATAGAAACGTGGTACAAACTATCATCGCTACCTGCTCTAACCATTCCAACGGTTTCTAGAAA
Source organism: Ophioderma brevispina (assembly GCA_023653785.1). Taxonomy (NCBI): domain Eukaryota; kingdom Metazoa; phylum Echinodermata; class Ophiuroidea; order Amphilepidida; family Ophiodermatidae; genus Ophioderma; species Ophioderma brevispina. The sequence goes on along the minus strand of JAMKCH010024283.1, from coordinate 2,330 downwards.
AGTTGTTGTTTGGGCAGATTTTCCGCCTATATCACACTGAAAGAATGTGGTTGTTTCCCGTGGTGCGAGAGTTAACATGCAAAGTTTGTTACGTTTTTGCGGTGGGATGCAAATTTTATTCGATTTTTTTTCGATGTAGGTTATCTACATGAAAATACCTAAAAATTTTCGTCAAAAATGGTGCAAATTATCATGGAAACCTCCCCTCTCAATTTTCAAAGTGGTTCTAGAAAAGTCGAATTTTATAGGTTTGCCCAAGTTGCATATGGATTGCTAGGTTTTGCGTTGATGCAAGTGTTAACGATTGTATGAGTAATCGCTAAATAGATATAAATATATAACATTTAAAAAATTTTATTGGTTTTTGGTTTTTTTCAAAATGTTTATAGAAAGGTGGTGCAAACCATCATGGCTACCTACTCTAAGAATTCAAGTGTTAGGCGCGATGATACCAATCTTAAAGATTGTTTTCCACTAGGCATCAATAAAAGGATATAAATATATTAACCATCTTTATTAGAAAGTTGGTACAAACCAATCCTGGTTACCTACTCTAACAATATAAAGTGTTTCTAGAAAGTATATTTTTTCAGAGTTTGCTGAAACAGATTGTATACGGGGTTGTTACGTTTTTGCGTTGGGGTTGCCCTTTTTTATACAGCTCACGCAAAACGTAGCAAAGTTGTTCCTTTTGCTGGTGGTTGTGCAATTATTTCGTATTTTTACGAAGGCAGGCTCTCGAAAAGAAAAAATGTATAAATTTTCGTCAAAAAATGGTGCATATATCATGGACATTCCTCCCGTATCAATTTCAAGTGTTTCTAGAAAAGTCGAATTTTCTAGGTTTTGGTCATAGGTTGCATATGGAGTGCTACGTTTTGCGGTGATGTAAATTTTAACGATTTTTTAAGAGTAATCACTTTAACAGAATTTTAATAGAAACGTCGCACAAACTATCATGGCAACCTGCTCTAATTTCTAGGTTGTTTGCCTAGGTTGTATACTACGGTTTAGATTTAATACAAATCTTAACGATTTTTTTCCACGAGGAATCAATAACAAAAAAAAATATTATCTTTATAAAAAGGTGGTGTAAACGATCGTGGTCACCTACTCTAACAATTTCAAGTGTTTCTAGAAAAGTTTATTTTTAAGATTTGTGTCTATGTACAGGCTGTATATGGGATTGTTACGTTTTGCGTTGGGGTTTGCCCATTTTTATACATTGGAAATGAATATTTCAAATTTTAATAGAAACGTAGGGCAAAGCTTAACCCTCATCTACCGAAGGGGGGGGAGGTTACCACCCCGCTTCAGGTTTTTTCCCCGGCTTCCTAAAACCCCTTTTTTGGTGCCAAATTATTTAATGTAATTGTCAATTGACATTTTCCGCTCCTTTTCATCCTAAAACAAACATCCACCGGGGTATAGGTAAGATACAGGGTGATCCCAAAGTGATGGATAGGGAGGGTGGTAACCACCCCCCCTTCGGAAGAGAAGTACCAACATGCCTAACACAACACAGGAACATCACACACACTTGATTTTGGTACCAATAGATAGCTATGGTCCTCCTCTTTCCATTGATACCAAAATGAGTACCAACATGCCTAGCATTACGTCACAGTAACGTCATAGAGTTCGCATATTAGCAAAATTGTCAATTTCCATAGAGACACAGGGAAAAATTCAATTTTTCGCCAAAAATGTTAGGAATATCCTATTTTCATGCGGTTTTTGGCTCAACTTGATGGGAAATGACTAGTTTTATATAATGAGAGCACTTTAGTGCTATAATAATATTTTTGAGTTGCTAAAATTGCGTAATATCAATTTTCCACCCTATATTCAGTATTTTCATACTTTCCTTAACTTTTCATACTTTACTTAACATATGACGTCATAAAAGGGATGTTGGTACTTATTTTGATACCAATGGAAGAAACTCTATCCTGTGGTATCAAAATCATAGGAATAGGATGTTCAGTAATGAAAATCACAGGGGTGGCAACCACTCCCCTTCTGGAGTTTTGTTACCAAAAATGGCTCAGGTAGACGAGGATTAAAGAATTTTCGGAAAGAGTTCCATATCGTCGTGGTCACGACATAGTGTCGAATCTGATTTTTTGGTCAAATTGAGTTAATAGTTGATTCTGATTGCATTTTATGTACTCTTTAATTGTACCCAAAAATAAAAGTGAAATTACATCTCCTAACCAAAATAGCCGCAGTCGAATAACACGCATTTGTATAAAACGGGTTTCACAAACAATCGAATACGTATTCGATAGCTTTGCGTGTCCAAATATCTCAAAGCACACAGATAAATT
>JAMKCH010024282.1:0-20854 GCA_023653785.1 Ophioderma brevispina | reverse complement strand
TTTGAGTAAACTTTGGGCTTTTTATTGTCAGTTTGGGAGATCGGTGAGGTAGATCGGTAGATGATGACCTTTCTCCCGATCCCGATTCAAAGCCGATTCGGCCAAAATCGGGCAGATTTCCGATCTGCCGATCAAGATCGGCCATCACTACCCAATTGTCGCTTGGGTCGATGAGGCAATTGAGACTAGGTATCTTGCCTAAGGACACAAACACGTTGACCACGGCAGGGTTTGAACTCACAATTTAACAGTCTAATGATCGTGAGTCCTGCGCTTTTCCACTGGACCACACATGCTCTCATATGGGATGCATATATAATGTCAGTGCTCACAGTATGCAGGTACTGTTTGAAACTTCCCACAATAAAATTGCTTGGTACTGTATGCTCATATCAAATAAGTCAAATATTTAGGAATGGATAAATTATCGAAAAACCATGAACGGTCTCTGTAAGTGCACATTTCTGGCATTGTACATAGTAATAATGCATGACCGTATGATTTCCAGGTACACCAAAAAAATGTGTCATTTTCCAAATAATTTCAAACAGAAGGAAGTTGGATCAAAGATGGGAAAAAAGTCTGATTTTTATCATGGAAAGAGATTGCCAAATTTAAAAAAATGCTGTAACTTACAAACTAACTTGTTGATTAAAATTCTGTTTTTGGCAGATTAAAATTCTGTTTTTGGCTGATTAAATGGCGATTTTTTTAGCCAATATATGAATCGTTATAGCTGCTAATTGGGCCTGGCAAAATGGTGAAGTCAGAGGCATGTGACAGTTTTTTGTGAGCATTTGGCCTGTTGGGCCCACTTTTTAGAAAATCTTTTGTCGTCACAAGTCCAGCAAACAAATGTATCAGCTTTTGCGATGAATCCAGCGTAAATCAGACAATAGCTAACATCTGATGGCGCTGTGACAGATTTTTAAATGGACGAGTCTCCGATTTCTCAGATCCTGTCCATCAGCACTCGTCATCAGTGGCGTAGCTGGGGGTGGCTCGTGTCCTTGTGCCGTCTTCAGGAGGATGCCAAATCGACCAGTTGAGTGCCTGTAGATCGATTCTCCACCCTCTCCAGCAGTGAAAATAACAAATTTGTGTGTGCTTTGTGCACATTTGAACATAAATGGTTATTCTAAAGATTGATTTAAGACTAACATTTGACTTGATTATAACCAAATTAGTGGTATAATTTGTACAATATATCTTTATGAATGGTGGGGGGGGGGGGAGAGGACATAACAATTGTGTAGTCGTTTTGTGTCGTCTGCAAGAATTGCAGAAGGCACATAGGGATTACTCTGGTTGTATGTCTGTGTATCTTTGTATCTGTGTGTGTCTCTGTGGTCAAAATGTTAGCCCTTAATATATTGCATGCCGTATGAGTTCCGTGATCTAACTTGGTGTAAAGGAAGGGACTGGGTGGGGTGACATGTTGGTGACCTCATGTGACCTTGGTGACCTCAAATGACCTTTGGCCAGTCAAAATGTGAACCCTTAATATATTGCATGCTGTATGAGTTCCGTAAGGGCTACGATGATGTAACTTGGTGGAAAGGAGGGGGCGGGGTGGGGTGACATGTTGGTGACCTCATGTGACCTTGGTGACCTCATGTGACCTTGGTGACCTCATGTGACCTTCCCCCCATTCACAAACCGCGATGGCAGACGACACTCACGGTCCAGGGACTGTGATGTATTTTTTTAGGTCATAATTAAATTACAATTATATACTATGTAAAATATCAAAAATGATGTAAGGAGCAAAACCAATACATGTTTGTAACAATGAATCATTTCATTTCATTACAATTTGGCCACCAGGGTGAAACATCATATATACGCGTCAAATTAGATGAACCTCATCCAAGAAGCCGCTCAAGAAGTTTATCACCACTCATCAGACGCAGAGGGTCACCAAGGTATTCACCTGCTCGTCGTTCATACACACCATCGCCGCGGCGATACTCAAGATCACGGTCTAGGTCATACTCTCGATCGCGGTCAAGCTCCAGCTGAGATGGGACGTAAAGAGTGCAATGACACCGTGGACAGATACCAAACCAGTGTGTCCTCCTAGACAAAGTGGGCGAAAGACAGTAGACTATGACAGCTGATGCAATACCCGAGGTATTCTTCTTTCTTTCAAACCTTGTTGCTACAGTATTTTAATGTGCATGGCAAAATTTCTTACTATACTAAAATCCTATGCAGACTGCCGACAGTGGTATACTTAGCACATAATTATGTTATTACTCTTGCTTCAAAATTCTTGTAAATATTTTTAGCGGAATTAATGCACATTCTTTTCTGAACACAGTGCCAAAAGTAGTGCTTGCATTCACTACTCAAATTGGATAATGTTTGCATTTTTAAAATTGGCTTTGGGATGTGCACTGAACTAATGCATTTAACATAAATTTATTACAGCTGTAGGAAGTTTATGATGTTTAGAAAGTAAGAAAAGGGTCCAATTAATTCATGCTTATACAGAATTTTGGGTAACAGAGATTGTGTTCTGTATTTTTCTCTTAAACATGAAAGAAGTTTGAGTTTAAGTGTTTTAAACTTGATTTGTTTGACTGCCTGGCTATTGAAGATGCTCCACTGTAAAGTGAAGGCAAGGGCAGTGTTAGTAAAAGGTGGATTTTACATCGTGTTGAATGCAAGAAGGTTGTAAGGAACAATAGCGCCATGTGATTACCATCTGTGTGCTGCCATGTGTTAAGGTGATGCATAGTGTCATGCGCTCTGACGACTCAGCGGTAAACCCTGGTGTACGCGCTTGAAGGTTGAAGCGTTGCATCGCCTTGCACGACGTCATGAGCGGCCACCACGATTTGCCGCTTGGGTGGTGATGCGAACCACAGCTCGAGTGGCGAGAGGCAATTTATTGACTTGCTGTTTTGCCGCTTGTGTCACCGCTAGCGATTCAGACGTGAGTACGTAGTGAAGTAAATTTCATCAGAGCGGCCAAGCGGCATGACACTATGAACAACCTTTTAGGATAAACTCTTTGATCTTTCATTGGTCAGTGGCTTTGAAATGGTTCTTCAGGGCACTTGTCTGCCAAGTGGCAGGTCTATGCACTACAGCCTTCTTGATCCGGTTGATGACACGTCTGCGCATTAACCTCTGACACTCCAAGATTACTGATATTGTTTGTAAATCACTTAATAATGTGACGCATCTTGTTTGTGCTGTAACTTTGCTTTGGTTTATGCTGTTCCTTGGAGCTTGGATTGAGTTAACATTCCTGATTTGATTCCAAAAATGCAGTTTGATTAGCAGGGAAGGCATTTCTTAAGACCATCTGGTAGTTCATTTTCAACTTACATCAGCAGTTGTAGAATTTTACAAGGTACAATATCTACTTGTTCCAAGTTGTTTTAATATGACTTGATTGTCATAGCATTGTTTAAAATGAAAGTTTGATACCAGAACTGTTCTGGGGCATTGCAGTTATTTTGCTTGTACTGTTAGATCCATAGACTATGGGCGCTTTTCATCTTTATGATAGGTTAGTGTTATCTAGCACCACTGTCAACAAGGTTGCCTATGCCAGATAGGATCAGATTACTACAAATGACTTTGATATCTTTGAATGTTTGTTGTTCTGTAAAGTGACACTGGCACTTTTTCAGAAAAACATTAAAAAAAAAAAAAACTTGCTCTCAAATGATAGGTCTAGGGCCCATTGGAGGAACAGAGATATGTTTACACCATAAAAATTAACATACCCAAACAGATAGGGAATTGATATGAGGATAAAGACATCCAGGTAAATTTGTAGGCAAAACTTTTAAGTGTTCCGTAACTTCATCAACAATGTGTTATTCTTACATGAATATTGTTGATCGTGTACTCCTGATATTAAAACACAAAGGTTATAGACCGATCAACAGTGTGCATAGCGTGGGAAACAAGCTTACGGCGTGCGTGTTCTTGTGTTAAACGCCCATATTCGTGGTCTGCTGAATTTAACGGCGCCAGCGACGTTAAATTATCAAATCGTTTCTGTTTACCATAAGGACGCTGATTGGTCTTAATCGTTTCAGGTGAGGGCTTTGTATATAAAGCTTTACAACCATGGCAAAAATATCGAATTTTGAAAAATCTGAGGGCGCAATATTTTCAATGTGCCAGGTCTCTTAAGTGGAAAAAGAGGAAATTGACAATCATTACATATTGAAAGGCAGCTCCTGTATCAGTGAATTACTGGTTTGGGACTAACTTTCAGTATGAAGTCTAAAATTGTTGGCATGTTGTACTTGGGATTGATAAAGATATGTTAATTTTGTAGAGGTGAGGGTAACAATACAGCATATTTGATATGGTGTCGGGGAGGGGGGAACATGAATCAGGAAAGGAAATTTTTTAACCAAAAAAGAAAAGTTTTTTTTTTTTTTTTTTTTTTTTAAAGTAATTTCAATGTTATTCAATGTTTAACAAGGGGGGTACTTGCAATTATTGACCAAGCTGCAAGCCTCTTAGTTCTTTTTAAAGAAAGTGTCATAAATGATGCAAACTTAGGGGTAACTTATTAATCGTCATGTCGGTGGATTTGTATTCAAATGCTGAGCATTCTGAAAATATATGTACGACGGTGCCCCTTTCGTAGGTTATTTATTAGTGGCTATAAAAAGGAATGTAAAAAAACAACTGAAATGATGCATGTGCACCATCTATTGTAGCGAATGTGACCTTTATAACAGTTCAAGCCAATTAAGGCCCATTGACTATACTTCCAGTTAGCGAGTGATTGGCGTGCGGCCAATACAACAGATCAAGTGTCTGTGTCTCATGAGCAGATAATCGCTCGCTGCAAAATTGAAAGGATATATGGGCTTTATGGTAACCTACAGGGGTCATACTTTAAACGTGGCCTAAAACTGTATTTAACTTCCCTGAGTTAGAACAAGTTCAGTAATATATTAAAATGGCTCAATACCTGGAGAAAAAAATAATCCATAGTTTCAGTTCAAAGACTTTGTAGTGGGCTATTACAGATAAATGCTTACACCCTTGTGGAAGGCACAATTGAATTGTGTGTATACTTCCCTATTGGAGGCTGAGTCACATAGTGACATATTTGCCAAAATACGCAGTTCGAGGAAAATGGTTTGAAGAGTTTTGCGATCTTTAATTTGCGCTTTATGTTAATTAAAACATATTTTTTAAAATTTAGTGGAAATTTGCCAAAGCAATTTCCAATTTATTTGGATGATGGAAAAAATTTGTTAATAAAATTACGGCACTAGGGGAAAACGACCCAATATCAATTTATACCTTGTGGGTAAACAAATGTGAGTGCAAATAGCATTAGTGTGACAAGTTTGCGCAAAATACGTACAGGGTGAAAACGACCAAAATAGTAAATTACTGTGGATGGAAAAATTACATAGCTATTCATACTTCAGTATGTGGAACCAGCGAAATACTTAAAATGCGATATGATTTATAGGCATGCGGAGATTAGCTTTTTCGGACAAATATGTGATTGTAGACAATTTAAGGTTTTTACGTCAGTAATTAGTTTAAAATTAATATTTAAATTAAACATCTTGGCTGGTTTGAAAATTTGGTGAATTTAGAGTGGACAAAATAAAAGTGTATGCCAAATATTTCCAAAAAGTCCAAAATGGTGAATACGACACTATGGCCGATGATATAGGGGTGTTAAATTCATTTGGAAGAGTTGGGGTCGGACACGATGAGTGCAAGTGTCCACAATGCAATGCATTCCAGACGACAACCATATGATACTACATTATCATGTCCTCACCATGGTTCATACAAGTTGCTTGTTCCGATTTTGTGTATGTGTTTCTCTGCTTGTAGAGGAGGAGCAGAATATCATATGGGTCTTATTTAAGGAGTATGTTTACCTCCCCACTACAGAAAAGGTTTGACACCTTTTTTTTTTGTATGTTAGTGTGGACCCTCTACATCAAATGATAGGTAGGTGTACCCTAAATTGTGGTAGTCACTTTTTCAATAAGGATCAATTTAAGTTGTATCCAGGGGTCAAACTTTGAAAGGTCCCAGGAAATGATTAAAGTGTCTGCCATATTGTCTATCTAATTCATAAAGGATTCCAAAAATGTATGTTTGTACCACTACGACCATTGGTTTGGATTTATAGGGTAAAATGGACTTAAAATGGTTAAAAAGGTCCATCATCGATTGATACAGGGGTCAAATTAAAGTAATCTGATTATATTTGAAATACTTGACAAGTTATTTGCCTGAAGGTAAGAGGACTCCTAAAGGGTATAGTTTTGTATTAGTTAAATGCTTCACTTACGGAGATAAGGGTCTAAGAAGGTCAACACGAAAATGGGGTATGTGACCTATGACCATTTGGTCCCATGAAATGGTAAAAATATGCATTGCAGATGGTACAAACTTTCCTTATTTTGACTCCTTAAGCTAGATGCACAACTTCTATCATTTTCAAACACATTGGAGCAACTTTTTTCCGATTTTGACCCATGTACAAATTCATAGAAATTGACCTTTTTTACAATGTGGACCTGCTCCCACAAAACCAGCGGCCCAAAAAGTCGCCAGAGTTAGTACTTTGGAGAAAACGATCAATAAATTGTGTAAAGTCAATAGAAAACAATAAGAATTTCAAAGAGATTATGATTGATTTGTGATGGACGAAACAGATAAGTGCAATTGTTTACAAGTCTATACATCATTTAAAAGCTGGTTTTCTCAACATTCAAATCTGAACAATTATCTCAAATGAAATTTCAGACTCTTTCCGGGTTTTGTGGGATGCAGGTCACATTTTGCCCATTTTTACCAATATAACTCCAAAACCATTGGTCATAGATGGTACAAACTATACATTTTGGAATCCTATGACTAGACGGGACAATATGGCATACATTTCAACATGATGGAGCATTTTAAAAAGTTTGACCCCTGTGTAAACTTAAATTGGCCCATATGAAAAAGTGACACCACAATGTGAGAGTACTACCTACCTAGCGTTGATATAGAGGGTCCATACTAACTACAAAGGTGTCAAACCTTTTCTGTAGTGAGGGGTAAACGATTGTGTTTTGGACCTGCGTCCTAGCTCTACACGATTGTATGAGGAGCCTGGCACTTGCACATACACACCATCAAGTTACTGTGGTGCTAATATTGGGTTAACCACTAAAATGGAGTTTTTTTCTATTGGGGAATGAAATGGATTGCGGGCTCACATTTCAGGAGAGAATTAAGAATTAGTCTTTGTCAAAGACACCTCAACCCGATTATCGCTGGAGGAGCGTGACGAAGGCGAAGCCTTTGCCGAGCGGAGGGAGAAAAGAAAGATGCCTCGACCAGTATCGTCCGGAGGCGCGTGATGAAGGCGAAGCTTCGGGCTGAGTGGAGGAGGCGTCTTCGGCCCAAATAGGGATAGTTCTGTGCAAGACAAGGCGTCAATCAAAGTATTATGCTGGTCATCGTAAAGGGAGATTGTACCTACTACATGATTGTCGTGCCAAGATTATCGTGGCAAACTGAACCATTTCTTAACCACAAGACAATACCCGAAAGTAACACAAAAACAATGCGCCAGACAAGTAGTAACACATTTGTTTGACCGCAAAGTATTCATACGGCGCCTTAATCTGTATCGCCCAATCAGTTCCCAGGAAATTACGGAAGGGATTATCCCGAAAAAATAACAGAACAAAGCATCACAATTAAATAAATAAAGGCGATGCGCAAGGCGACTTTTCCCGTGCGTGATGAGGGCGCTACACATCGTGTACAGGGACTGTAGGGGAAATAAAAAATGGAAGGGCACCGCCTTGATGAAAGGCTAGACGAGGAATGTAGAAAAATACAGCCTTTCATCTGATATCAAAATCGATACTATTTCTGGTAATCAGGGGTTTCCAAAGACGATCGGAACACGCACCTGTCAATATTCCTCACCACGTTTACAGCATGGGTGTAAAACATTGATCAGCTTTATTAGGTAGTAAGTAGTGAGTAGTTTTGAAAGTTTGTTTAAAATTTGTAGTAATTTCTGAGGGTCAATTTCACAAACTGTATTGCTATGCATGTGCACTGTTAGTGAAAATATTTTGCAGATCTGGATGACAAGATTTATTTTAAGTTTGGAGACCATGGAGAAAAGAGATAATAAAAAGGAACCACAAGGACTTCCACTTGGAAACGTTGATTGGATATAGGTTTTGCGGGGGAAGCCAAGAAAATGAGGGAAAATTGTTCAATGTTACATTATAATTTGAGTCATTCTGGCAAGACTATTTTTCACCACTTGTTGTCTGCTTGTATTCTCTCGATACAAATTTTAACAGAAATGAACCCTTTCATATATATACAAATTTTCAAGAAAAGGACCAAGTAATATATCCCACATCGAACCCCCCCCCCTGGAAAATGGGAATGTTTTAACCAGTTTCTGGAAGCAGCCATATTGTTTGAGTATTGTAATTCACGCAAGGAACACTAATGCTGATTCAACAATTCCCAAAGATTGGTATCTTTAACACTATGAAGAAGAAATAACTGCAAAATCACAATTTCTGGCAAGAAAAGTGGATTAGGATGTGGTGGAAGGGCCATTTGAGAGGATATGAATAACAGTGTGCAATGGGTGGCAGATGGATTGGTCAAAGCAAAGTGGATATTGTGGTTCCCTTATGCCATTTCGTCCATGATTAGACAAAATAGGGTATTAACAAAAGAAATAAGAAAATAAATTGCAATTCCCCTGTTTGGGATCTGAAGGGAGTTTGTTACAAACCCATGGTATATTCCTTCATGGATTGGGACGATTACAAATCTTAAATACAGAATGGAGGTTGTATTAAAAAAAAAAACTGTGGGAGGGACTTCAAGGTGCTAAAAACTCAGGCCTATTGCCTCCGAAACTTGGTGAAATAGTGAGTCGATACTTAAAATGTAAGTACATTGTCAAACCAGAAATAACTGGTTGATATCAACTTATCCATGAATTGGTTTACTTAAAAAAATTGTTGTGTCTTTGCAAAATTTGTCCGGAGTTGGAGAGTGTATTGGAGGGGAAGGGTATGCCTTAGGAAAATTGATAAGAATGCCCAAATTCTCAAAACTTTAAAAGTGGAGGGCCACTTGCCTACCCAATGATTGATTTTGACATTGATTTTAACGGAATTTTAAACTTTGTAATTGTTTCAGGAAACTTTACTTTGAAATTAAGGTAAAGTAAAGAAACTTACTTGAAATAAGGTAAAATGTTTGAACGTTTTGTTTATTTTCAAAATGGAGAGCTAAATGGGAGCAGGAGCAATTTAGTGATGACACCTACTTCACCAAGGTTGAAGGTACACTTCTTGCAATACACTTCTCATACGTACAACTTCTACTATGGACACTTCTCTCAAAGTAGCCCCCCAGTAGCAAGTAGTCGTGACACAAGACGGAACTCAATTTTTCCATTTTTAAAACCTCCTACTCAAGTGTATGACATCACCAAGCAATTCGGTCTTTTCACTAGCCCCATTGACCTCAATACCAGGGATAGAGACTACGATTTTGTTTGTATAGAGAGCACCACTCATTTCTGTGATTTTGATAACAAACTCTCAAAGCTTATTTTGCCAAAAGAATTACATTTCTGGTGTCAAGTGACCCTGCAATATGTATTACTTCATTTTTCTAATGGTACATGTATGTATAGTCCATTTAGATACCGTGCTGAAATTGAATATACCTGGATATAAGGTTTATATTTTGAATTTTGTTTTCCCAAGAGATACAAATACGGATGTTCAAAATTGTGTATTGCCTTCAAGTGAAATACAATGTGCTTGTACTTAGACTTTAGCATTTTCTATAAAGTAAGGAATTTCCGAAAGGGTGTGGGTGAAGGGATAATGGTATACCAGTTTGTAATTAATTCGAGAATCACATTGATGCACAATTAATGATTCTATTTTTTTCCCAAACGTGATTTAATCTAACCAACTTTTTTCTCTGAATTTTTAGGTTGGCTGCCCTATGGATCCTAACGTTCAATAATAGAGGAATTTGGATAAAGGACTAGTACCACTTTAAAAAGCCGGGAATTTTCACTGGAATTTCCCTACCTGTAAAAGGCCAAAAAGAATTAGGAAAAGTTGAATGCACTTTAATTGCACAGGATAAGACGGGATCATACTCGCCCCGAGGTTTTGCCAAATTTTCTCACAATTTGCCGTCTAGCTGCACGTTGTCCTCTCACCATTTGCACACTTTTGGAAGGAAACTGAGGATAATCCATACCTTTCCTGATCTAAAAGATGATCCCCATTGATCCAAAGGATGATCCCAAAGATGATCCGATAGGATTTATAGGAAGGAGGATTCCAATGGAAATGGCCACTATATGGAAGCCACAGGAGCAGGGATAGGAATGCACGTAGGATTGACAGGAGAATAGGGAGGGAGGGAGTGGCACGAAGGAGGATTAAGCTGGAGAATTTAAGCCGGATCATCTCTGGAGATTTGGATCAATAGATCAGCTGTTAAGATCCAAGTGATGATCCTATGTGAAGCTTTGGAAAAGAAAGGGAGTAGAGTAATTTTGAAAAAAAAATGATTTTTTTTTTATTTGTTTGCAGAATTACCTTTTTCCTTCTTGCACAGTTAATAGATTGATAAATATGGGTTTATGTTTTTTGCTGATACTTATCAATTTCTTAAGTAAGTAACACTAATCAGTTTTTTTAATCCCCCTGGCACTTTAGCAGAAGGGGGATTTTGTCATAGCAAAATATGTTGTTGTTGGCATCTGTCTGCCTCCCCTGACCCAATCTACAATCTTGGTTATAATTGTTGGGACACTTTGCTTTGTTAAATGTTAAAGATGCTTGTTCCGATCCATGTCTATTGTGTTCGCCACTTGATATGAAAGCTTGGCACTTGCACATACACCCGATCAAGTACCGTGGGAAACAAACTTGTGGTTTTGATGGTAGAAGCAATAATGCATATTGCAAAGCCCTATTCAATACTGTGCTAATATTGATGGTTAACCACTAAAACGGCGGTTTTTTGTTCATATCTTGGGAATGAAATGGATTTGAGGGCTCATTTCAGGACAACAATGAGAAAAATACGGCCTTTCATCTGATATCAAAATCGGGCTCATTTCAGGACGACAATGAGAAAAATACGGCCTTTCATCTGATATCAAAATCGATACTACTGCTGGGTAAATCAGGGGGTCCCAAACACGATCGGAACACGCACCTTTAAATGATGCATTCCCCTGGATCAATTTGGTCACAAGAAGCACACTCTTTCAAATGTCCTGCATATGATTGGTGGGGTGGGAGAGGGGGTTTGCGGAAGAAGTGAATCGGACGAACAAAACCATTTATTTTCGTTGAAACAAAAACCAAATTTTCCTTACATGGCATAATTGAGGGCAAGTTTCCCAACTAATTATGACCCAAGATTGTAGATGACACTTGCGCCACAGGACCTTGGCATCTACTGCTACTTCTGTTGTGACAGACAGGGCTGTAGGCTAAAGGTCAAAGGTCATTCTTTGTGTATTTCAGACTTTTCCATGCATATTCCCCTGAAAACCTGTGTAAACTCTTAACCAAGTTTTTAACTCTTATTCCCCAGAAATACTGTGCAAAGTGTCTCTTAACCTGCCAGGGGGGAATCCTGCAAGTTATAACTTGTAGAATTTAAAAAATCTTGTGTAAGAGTTTTCAAAGATATGAGCCATCCATTCATGCAAAATCTGTTACTATTATCATCACCTCATTTTGGACCTGATTTCACATGTAATTTGTTAATTTGTTCAGACATCCCATCAGTAAGCATTTAACAAACAGTAATGCATAAATTTCATTAAATGACTTCAGTAATATCTTTTTTATAGTCCGTAATTTATTGCTGTCAATGCATCCCATGGCCACTTCTCATCAATCCATGATTACTCAATGCATTTTCAGCTAGCCCTAAATCTAATACATTTTCAGCCCAAACCTGATTCATTCTCAGCCCAAATCTAATATATTTTAAAACCCAAATCTAATACATTTTCAGCCCACATTTAATACATTTTCAGCTCAAATCTAATACATTTTCAGCTCAAACTTATTACATTTTCAGCCCAAACCTGATACATTTTCAGCCCAAATCTAATACATTTTCAGCCCAAATCTAATACATTTTCAGCCCAAATCTAATACATTTTCAGGTCAAACTTAGTACATTTTCAGCCCAAACCTGATTCATTCTCAGCTTTACACACACACACACATACAGTTGGCACAAAAAGTATCTTGGCATGTTTTTCAATCAGTAATGTGCCAAAGTCCGATAATTTTGAAAGTTTTCAAAAATTCACTTTATTGCCTTGGTCTTGCTCTTTCATTTAACACCTTGCTGGTACAAAATGTTTAAAAATGGCTGAGATAGAACGCCTGAAAGACACAAATCCCCGAAAGCAAAAGTTGCACTTTTGGAGTTTTCAATGGGCATTGCAATGTACTGCGACATGAACACGCTGACCACAATCAATATAGCAAGTAGGTCCATTCAGTCAGAAACCCACTTTGTGTAAAAGCAACACACATAATTGCATTGTACCACACAGTGACCTTTGAAAAATCCAAAAACTGCAAATTTTGGCTTGGGGGTTTTACATCTTTCAGGCATTCTATCTCAACCATGTTTACACGCTTTTTTACAAGTGAGGTGCTAAATAAAAAAGCAAGACCTAGGCAACACAATATATATTTCGAAAACTTTCAAAATAATCGCTCTTTGGCACAATACTGATCGAAAAACAGCTGAGATACTTTTTGTGCCAACTGTATAGAGGCACTATGATTCCAACTTTACATACAAGAATGAGGCAAATATAAAAGCAAAGCTTTTGTATGTGTTTGGAAGACCCAATTGTCTGTACTTGAACAATGTGTTTGTACAATGTATTTGAGAAAGCTAACCTTCATTTGTTTTTCAGGATTGGAGGACACAGCTGGTATACAGTACATGTCTTTGAATCATTGAATTGACTTTGAGAGGAATGGTGTAAAGATTTTAGAAGGAAAATTAGAGAAAATGCAACAGGTTGCCCAAAGCTACAACTGAATTTAAACTTATTTCAGAGTTACTGTTACCATATTTTTATGTTCTTACAACCTTATACATAATTTTGCATTGCTTTATTATATTTGTAGTAATTTGATATAAATTTTACTTTGTTCATAAACCATTTGTCAACCTTGTTACTGATGAGGCTACTCAAAATAAAGGGGAAAATCTTAAAGCAGTATTAGCACATTTTTTGAAGAGTACCCCCCCCATTTAAAAATGGAGATTTTTGCACAGTTGCATTGGTAATTGGCTAGTAAACATACATGTAAATGGTAAAGCTTAAAGGTGCAACAAGAGATTTCACATATCAGGTATCCCTAAAAAATCGAAAATTCTGATTTTTGCCCTGATGTAAAGCTTTCCATCAAAAATATTCCCATCTGAAAGGATTAAGCTGAGAAATGTTTCTTTGGTACAAAAATTGTGAAATTTCTAATTTCGTATAGGAGCAAATACAAAATTCAGCCTATGTTTTACATTGAAATATAAGCAAATCAAAATCACATTTTTCTCTCTTTTAAGACATTTCTGTAGCATTAATACAAGGTAAGAAATCTATTGACTGTCTAATCTATTTGAAATTACTATTATGACACAATATTTGGATGCCTCAAAATCTCTCGTTGCACCTTTAAATGTGTTGCATAAGAAGGAATTTTGTAAAATTTTAGATTAATTAATATAGGATCCTGATAATGAAACATCATTCCAGTATGAATGAAACAGCCAGGAAATAGCACCATGTACATTGTATGTGTCAACCCTCATCCATTAGTTGTCCCATTGGTTCGCGCAAGTCAAGGATCATTTTCGTGAGATTGTGCTATTTCATAAATGGGCAGACAGAAATTTCACGTTTCCAGCGCTGCCATTGAATTGTCAGGGATCCCTGAATCTCATTACAAAATCCCTTCTTTTATGATGCATGCACACTTTTGAGCATTACCATTCACAGGTATAGTTTACTAGACAATTGCCAACATAACTGAGCAGAAATCACATTTTGCTATTATTGTTTTAATTTAACCCCCTGCTTAAACAGATGCATAGCCAGGATAGTGCATGCAATTAAATTGTATCCTTTATCATTTAAGTTTGTGATTCTTGCCTTAAATCCTTATTCCAAACCTTTTAGTCTAGCAGATTATATGGGTTCCCATGCACCCCCCTTAAAACTAAATTTTAACATGATTTTTAACACAACTATGCCATCTTCTAGAATTCTGATGTTACCAAAATGAATTATTGTCCCAAGGGGTCAATGGTGCTCATCTCTGATTTAAAATGATCAATCGTACAAAGTGGTTCAATTTAGTTGACTATCTCAAATGAGTCATCTCATCGTAAGGAAAATATATAATTTGACATATACTAGATATATGGGTGAAAATGTGAAAAAGGTCATTGAACCTTTGATTAGTCATTGTACAGGGGGCCAAATTTTCAAAACGTCTTGGCAAAATTGGTGTCAAATTGTTTGTATGAGCACAAGCAACCTGGAAATGTACGGTTTCTACGATTTAGGAGCTTCCATTTTGGTTAATTTTTTAGGAAAGAGACGAGTTGTGCCTATTTCCCATAGAAAACAATACAAATTTGACAAGCAGTAACTTTACACCGCATTTTACCACCTAACTAAAACTCCCTGCTAAAAATCCTAGATAGTGCTAACCTTACTTTTCTGGATTGCTCATGCTCATACCATTTCTGTGAAGATCCATGCATTTTGAAAGTTTGGCTCCCTGTACAATTACAAATCAAAAGTTCATTGACCTTTATGCCAAACTATATATTTCCTGATTCCTTATGATGAGGCGATACTTTTCAACTAAATAGAACCACTTTATATGATTGATCTCTTTAGATCCAAGACGGCCGCCAAATGGATCCCTTGGGACAATATTTGATTTTGGTAAAATTCTTTAAGGAGATGCCGAAGAGATTCCAAATCAGGTTAGAATTTAGTTTTAAGGGGTGCATGGGAACCCATGTAATCTACTAGACTAAGTCTAGCACAAACTTGACCCTAAAACTTATCCTAACCTATCAAAATTCTAGCTTAAGTCCCAAAGTCAACCCTACCTACCTTCAGAATATTATGAGGGTTTAATCCATGGTTCTCAAGTGGTAGCCCGGGGTGCCAAATCTGGCCCACCAATCTTGATGAAGTTTGGCCCACCAACCTTGATGAAGTTTGGCCCACCAACAAGCCCAAAACATACAGAAAAGATAAGAAAATCAAGTGTATTTGGCTCTCAAGCATGAGTCTTTGGTGTTCTTTGGCCCACTGGCAAATATAGTTGAGAACCCCTGGTCTAGACACCTAATATGCAGAATGACTATAGATCATTAGCATAGCCAGGTGGGGGAAAAGGGGACAGAGTGCCCCCTATGAAAAATGGGGAATCGGGAAATAAGCACGGATATTCATGTTAAATCAGCCCCTTTTCAGATCTTTTGCCCTGCAACCGGGAAATTTTTGCTTGTGATCAGGACATTTGTTGCATCTACTGGGAAATTACCCCCTCGGAACCACCGGGCTGGCTACACGCCTGCTATAGATGCAAAATGTTAGAAATTGAGTCACAATTAACACCTGTAAAAATCTCAATTTTGACTAAAATGCACCATACACCATTTTTTCTTCTCAGCCATTCAACTGCAAGGTTACAATTCTTAGTTCATACATCATCTAAAACAAGGTGGTTACTCAAACCAGGTTGTCTTGTCTTTCATTGGGATCAGAAATTTAAAACTTCAGTTGAAATAACAGAATGCCCCTTTTAATCCAGACTTTGTTTGAACACATATGAATAATGCATTTTTCGTGCTGATATATCAAAAGTTAAAAAAAAAAAGAAAATTGTTGAACAATGGTTACTGCCCGAGGGGTAGAGAAGCATTATTCTGATAATGCGATAAAGCATCTGTCAGGTCATGTCTGCATCTGTTGAATACTGTGCAATCTCCAATAAGCTGGATATTCCCGTATTCGAGAAGTATACTTAGTGAATATACTTGTAGAATGTCATCAACTTTTAACTTAGTTAAATAGACTGGTTTGTTTAGAGCAGTTGGTCTATCTATGAACTCTGAATGTGTAATGTAATACGGCTATTTTTAATATGTTACATACTCATCATCAGTGTCAATAAACCTTGTTGAATCTAAACACAATACAAAAGTCAATGATGCATTCATTATATTGTAACAGAAATTAACAGGTTACTGAAAAACATGAATTTTTCACACTACATTTTTGTGATGTCTGCAAGAGGGAACATAGGGATGGATTTGGTAGTGCGTGTATCTCTGTGTTTATAAAAATATTGACCAAAACGGTAAACCTAAACATAATTTCCAACTGTTTCCACATATGTGCACACATTTTCATGGCCCTTGAATGTAACGGTCAGTGGCGTAACCCAGCCCAGAGGGGGGTCAGGGGGCAGAGCTTACCCCCGTGTGGGGATGGAATCTTGCCCCCCCCCTTGCCCCCTCTGAAAAATTAGTGATTTACATAGGCCATATACTATACTAACACAATTTTAAATAGATGACTTGCGCCCCCTGAAAATATATGTGCCTCCTCTGCCCCCCCGAAAAAAAAGCTGGTTACGCCACTGGTAACGGGCCTTGGGGAGTGCTCCGCAAGTTACCCACTCAAGAGTGGGTCAAAGTTATATCATGCGGAGCAGTATACTGTCATCTCTCGATTTCCAGACTTCTATGTTTTACCTCGCTTCAATTGCAACGAGAATTGGGCACAAGAATCTCTGACCCCAGCTTCATATAGGGTGTTCGCAGTTTGCCCGTAGGGGTCTCGTAGGCAAGTAGGGGTCATAGTCTCTCTAAACCCCCTTTTTCCTTCTCCCACATTTCGGCCATGTGCTATCGATGCCATTCGGTCTCACAATTATTGCCAGTTGCCTGGCCATAGGGAGGTTACACATGATTTTTGAATCCAAGTCATTTTAAGGCGGCATAGATTACCCGATCCGCCGGGGCGGAACCAGGATTTGAAAACGTCAAAATTAACCGGGGGGCTGAAATGCTGTAACTTGTCCAAATCGCTAATGGGCTGATTTTGCACGACTTTTCATAATTACCGGAAGGCTCGTGGCCCTCCGCCCCCTCCCTTGATCAGAGCCTTATTAGCGCAACTCACTTTTCAAACAAGTCGCGTTTTTTTGGCATGTACATAAATGCTTGTGCCATATACTATAATCTTTGTGTGAATAACTAAGCTCAAATCGGAAGTCTTTCATATAGAAATCACAACTTTGTTAAAATTTCCAGATCCGGAATTTTTGTTATACGCGGTATCCAATGAGCACTGTTATACTGTGCATCAATGTTTACTGCATGAAACTGAAAACCAATTCATCTCAAACTTTTGACTTGAGGACATTTTAGGGTTACTATCTTTAGTTTCTAGATGACTATTTTAATTTCTACTCAAATAATTATATTTCGAATCTCTGATTCGGCCTTTAAGGGGTCAAAAAGGGTCATCTCTCTCAACCCCCGCTTAATATTTCAAATGTCTACTAGTGTTTAACACAAAACACAGTTGTAGCTTTGATCTTCTTGACCAGACTTCGTCAGAATAACCCCTGACCCAAGTGCATACAGGTGTTCACCTATTGGGGTTCAAAGGTCAATTAGGGGTCATTATCAGGTCAGTTGCACTTATACTTGCAGCATTTATTAGCGCTTTTTCACGTGTATCAAAGCGCTTTACAATTATTACCGCTACCTTTGAATCGTCAGCTGCCATACATCCCCAAGGCATACCATCACCTTTGGGCGTTGCGCAATGGACAATAGTCACCTAGCAGCTCCCCATTTAGCACCTTGGGTTGAAGAGAGGCAATCGAGATAAGTGTCTTGCCCCAGTACCAGCAAGCGTTGGCAACAGTGGGACTCGACCCACGCCTCGTATCACGAGCCGAATGCTCATCCACTGACCACAAACGTGCATCTTAATTACTCTATAATCACTAGACTTGGTCCTGGGGAAGAACGCGCTTGAACACGTACCCTCCTTTTGCTGTTTCTGCCACAAATTAACTGCTATCTCACTCAGACTTGGTCAGAATAACCGCTTAACCACGGCCCCTTTGGGGTGTTCACAGCTTGTGGGTTCAAAGTTCACACAGGGGTCAGTACAGGTCATTTGCTCTACACCTCCTTTTTGCTTATCTAGCCCAATCATTGCTATAATCACTAGACGGTTGGTCAGAAGAACTGCTGACCCAAGGCCCATATGTGGGTGTTTTCCCATATTGGGGTCAAGGGTCACATGGGCTGATTAAGTGTCATTCTTTGAAAATCTTACAAAAACTTTCTTACACATATCAATTGCTGTAATCACCAGACTTGGTCAGAAGAACTGCTTACCAAAACCGTTACAATGTGTACACAGATTAAGGTCAAGGCACATGGGTCAAATGGTCACCGCATGATATACTTTGGCCGTTCTAACCACAATCGGATTTTCTAGTTTTATTTGCCCTATCTGTGAAAAATCATTTAAAAGCCGACTTGGAGATTCAAAATATGTAATTTTTTGTTTAAAACCTAGACTCCTAAATGCCCAAGTTCAAAGTTTGGGAGATGACTCAGACTTTTCGTTTTGGTCAGTAAACATTTACGTATAGTATTACGTGCCGTAGGATACTGTGAATAACCAACATTCCGGATCCGGAATTTTTAACAAAGTTGTGATTCATATGAAGGACTTTGATTTGAGCTAGCTATTTTCACACAGTGATTAGTATAGGGGTATGCATTATGTAAACTATGCAAAAACTGATTTTTGAAATTGATGGCGCCCTCAGGGGAACTCTGATCGGCCTTTAATAGCTTAGGCAATTCAAGAACGCATGTGTCGTTTGTCATTGCGGTTTGTGATGGGTCAAAGGTCACACATGAGTCGTCACAGTTGGACACATGCCAAAGTTCAATGTATCTAAGTGTCTAAAATAATTACATGTGGATACATATGGAAGAAAGAGATAAGGAACCACACGACTTGCACAATCCTCTTTTAATCTGTTTATTAGAATCCCTTCACCCGCACAAAAGGGATTCAACAACCACATTTGATCATAATCCTCTGCCAGCATCGATGATAGGCGCGCAATCATTACTGTAGAATATTTTGAAACTCTATGTCCGAACACGTAAAAGTGTTAAAGTAATTTCATATTAACAACATGTTCCACTGTCTCCCGTGTGTATTTGTTGTTGTTTTCGTTATATAAGAAGTTAATGTAACTCGTTTTGCTTCAGCTTACTACTGCCCAGACTGCCCAGTGTGAGAAATAAAGGATGCAAGTTTGACTTAATTTGAACGTGTTTACCCGGGTAGCCGTCTTGGATTTTCGTTGGCACCCATGCTCGTTCCAAGGGGTTCTTTAAAGGAGGATGGTCCGATTTAAGCATATAAGTTTTTCATCTTGATAGAAGGGCCTTCACCCCAACCCTCAATCTGAAGTTTCTTGCCGATATTTCAATCCGTTTTGATGTGAGAGCTAAAAACGCGATTTTATAAGCCCCGTAGAGTACTGTGTAAAATTAATATTGGTCGACCAAAATGGGGCATATTTTTGCTCATAACATCCAAACCAAACATCATTTAGCCCTAAGATTTCACAGGGTAAATGAGAAAAATAGTAGCTTTTTTTCTGATATAAAAATTTCGACCACTTCCGGTAAAATCGGGGGTCCCTGGGGACGAGGCTATTAGCGATCGGGCCATGGACCTTTAAGCGACTCCTAACGGGACCAATTTTCAGTTAAAATATACCCAGCCCCTAATTGGACCAGCTTTGGTGAAATATACTAGTTTTCAGTGAAAATATGCACCTAATGGTACAGCAGTAATTATATGACACCCTTACTGTGGTATTTTAAATATATTTTCCACTAGTATTATCCCAGTTATAAACTCAATTTTGAAATTCCACTTATAATGTATTATAAACATCTTTACTTGTATGCAAAATATTTTGATTAATATTGTAACAATTTTTCACTGTACTGTATTTACATAATTATTTATCGTATTGTTTTTGCTGTATTCTATGATGAAAAAATTGAAGATTGAAGGAAATTTGCAGTAAGATTATACCCCTTGCGGGTCCTGTTCTCAATACATGAAAAAAGATACACATTTAAAATAGCCAATATACATGAAAAATGACACTTGTCCTACTGCAAGGAAACAATACACACTTAGGGTTATTTTGCTGATATGTTTAGGTTAATTTTTCCTATTTGTATCATTGAACCAGTCACAATCACAACTGAATTTGTACCCCAGCAGGACTAGAACTTGATTAATTTGAATTTGATACCCCTAGCGATAGTCGCATTTGCAGCTAGTCCCTTTTTTTCGGAACGAGCATGGGTTCCGACCAAAATCCAAGAACCCCCCGGGTGTGTTGATCGGTTTCCATGGTCTACATTCCTAAGACCTAAGACCCAAAACCTAAGACCCAAGACCCAAAACCTAAGACCCAAAAACTAAGACCCAAAACTTAAGACCCTAAAACTAAGACCCAAAACCTAAGACCCAAAACCTAAGACCCTAAAACTTTAGACCTTAAAACTTAGACCCGTCTCAAATTCAATACATTTTGGTGTCAAAAAAGTGAGGGTCTTAGTTTTTTAGTTGGGTAAGGGTCCAACTACAAAACTAAGACCCTGTATCAAATTCCAC